>VDFB02109258.1:0-16229 GCA_007258455.2 Sequoia sempervirens | reverse complement strand
GGTCTTTTTTTTTCAAGAAATACTTCATGCAATTATGGTTCATCCTTACAACAAACTTCCTACCAACTAAGTATTGTTGGAACTTGGCCAATGCATGCATTATGAAAAGTATTACTTTGTCATATGTAGAGTACAGTCTTTCATTATCTTTCAAATTCATACTCTCAAAGTAATAGGATGAAATTTTTGCATTAAGACTGCCCCAATCCCTTCTCTTGATGCATCACATTCTAGTACAAAGGGCTAGCTAAAATTAGGTAGGGAAAGAACTAGAAAACTACTCATGTTCTCCTTCAATTTATGAAACACTTGTTGGGTCTCACTAGTCCATTTTAATGCTCTTCTTTTGGTAAGACTTGTTGAGGGAGCCCCAAGTTGGGAAAACCCTTTTACAAATCATCTATAATAACTACACAAGCCATATAAGCCATGTAATTCTGTGAGGGTCTTTGGTGAGGGCCAATATAGCATATCTTGGATCTTCTCTTGGTGCACTTGAACTCCATTAGCACTAATAATGTGACCCAAGTATAGGATTTCAATCATACCAAATCCAAACTTGGATGCTTTGGCATATAAGGATTCCACTTTCATGATCCCAAATACTTCACTCAAGTGTTTCAAATGATCTTCCTATGTCTTTCTATCTATGAGGATGTCATCAAAGAACATGAGTAAAAAGTTTTGTAGCTACTTATTGAATATGTGGTTCATACCAAATTGAAATGAGGGTAGGGAATCGATCAATCCAAAAGGCATAACCAAAAACTCATAATGACCATAGTGACAATGAAATTCGGTCTTATGGATGTACTATTCACAAACTCCCATTTTATGGTACCTCAATCTCAAGTCTATTTTTGAGAAATAGACTACACCATGCAATTCATCCAATAATTAATCAATCTAGGTGATTAGATACCAATTTGTGATCATTTTCTTGTTTAATTCTTGGTATTCAATGCACATTTATATAGTTCCATCCTTGTGCTAGAATAATACCATAGAAGATTCCAATGGACTAAAGCTAGGTCTTATATGACCCATTTCTAGTAATTCCTTGATGCACTTCTCAATTTTATCCTTGAACTTCTTTGGATGCCAATATGGTGTGGTGATAACCAGCTTGGAATATTCTTCTAATTTAATAGTGTGTTAAAATCCTCTATGAGGTAGTCTCCCTAGTGGTATATCCTAAAAAATAAGACTATACTTATCCAAGATGGGTTGTAAGTCATCATGATGATACTCAAGCTTGTCACTTGATGATTTGGGAAGGACAAGAAATTACACATCCCAAACTGTATCTCCATTCCTAAATATGCCTTCCATCTTTTTGGCTGAAAAAACTTAGGGAGCTCCATCAGATAGTCCTTTAAATACCACCTTCTTACCATCCACCTTGAACTTAAACTCCAGATTTTGAAATTTTTGTGAATATGTGGCAATAGAAATCATCAATTGGATTCTAAGCATAGCATTGGTATCACCCAACTCTACAACATAGAAGTCATTAGTGATGGTGTAGTCACCAATTATGATCTTCAATTTTATTACCTTAGTTGAACAAGATATTTGGTAGCCATCTGCCACCATCACATAAAACCCTTCATTCTCAACTGTTTAGAGCCCTTTCTTGGTGACTAATGTTGAATCAATAAAGTTGTGAGTAGCTCCACTTTCAATAAGCACCGTTATCTTTTTTCCTTGCAATACCCACAAAATTTAAATGAATTAAATACTGGAGTTCTACTCATAGTGACAATTATACCATCCTTCATTTCTTTAGGTGTAGGTTTTTTCACCCTTGGTGGTTCTTCCTCTATTTTCTCTTGCTCACTTCTTACATTGGATTTATCTTCTTCCTCACCATTGAGCATGGATTCTATGTAATGGACCTTTCCTTTTCCAAGGCATCTATGTACCAGTGGCCAAGGTTCTTTGCAATTAAAGAAAAGTTTCTTCCTTCTTAACTCCTAACTAGTTTCTTCATCCATTTTTTTTTTGGCCATTCCATTGAGATATGTTATGTTGTTTTGTCCTTTTTGAATGAGGGCCCTTTATATGTTATCTTATTCTTTGTAGCACTAGATTCCAAAACCCTATCCTTCTTAATAGCTTGTTGAAGTGTACTAAGGTTGAGGGCTTTGATCCAACCCCTTAAAGGGTCCATTAGGCCATCCATGAATAGGACAACATATCTTCTCTTGAAGATGTTAGTGATCAACAATAAAATCCTTTGAAAGTCAACAATATATTTGTCAATGGTTCCATATTGCTTTAGTTTTGGAAATTCCTTGAAATGGAGGTTTGGGTCCTTGTTATCAAATCTCCCTATTAGTTTCTCAATGAATTCAACATTTGAAGTGATTTGTTCATGGCCCAAAGTGATCATGACATGATACCACATTCATGATCCACCCCATCTAGATAGGACTTGACATATTTGATTGCTTCACTCTCTGGCATGGGATTGATTTAGAAGTACATATCAAATTTTTTGACCCACAACCATGTTGTGGTCGTTCTCAAACCATCAAAGTATGACAAGATATAAGCTTACAAATTTTCCTCCTTAGATTGTTGTTATGGTATCTATTGCCTTTGTTAGGTAAATTCTTCATCCTTAGGTTCATATAGTATTTTAGGGACATACACGTTTGCAATCCCCCATCTATAAAATCTTGATGAAATTGATCATGTAAGTCTACCAACGTTAGTTCATTTCCTCCTTGTAGATCAATTCTAGGCGTGAAGGTAGGTATCATAGGTCTTGAACTGGTTATAGGAGCATGATGATTTGAAGTTCTATTATTGCTTTAATTGTCTTCACTTCCTCCACTGGTACCAATTTAGTTGTTCTTGTAGACACTTTTAAAATTGTTCTAGCCTAATTAAATAAATATTTTATTTATTTAATTATTGTCCTATGTCTTCTATTAATTAAATAATTTTTTTATTTTATTTAATTAATTCATTAGTCCTTTCTTCTATTAATTGAATAAATATTATTTATTTATTTAATTAATTCATTATCATCTTCTTTCTAAATTAAATAAATATTTATTATTTATCCAATCCATGTCCCTCTTTCCCAAATTAAATAAATAATTTATTTATTTAACTTATGTAGCTCATTCTTCTATTAATTAAATAGATATATTTTTATTTAATTAATTCATTTATCATTTTCTTCTTACCTACCTTTTAATCATGGCCCTTCATCTTATTTACCCTAACCACCTCCTTTATTATATTATTTTCTTCAACTACCATTTAATCCTAGCCAACCATTATCCTTCCCACCTCTTAATCCTAGGCATCCATATAAGGATGTTTCCCTAAACCTATCTCTTGTCCCTCATGTGACACTTATCACATGATTACAAATTCAATCTAAACCCTATCTTCCCTTTCAATCCTATCCATTCATCATGAATGCATCCAAACCCTCCATTTCTTCTCTCTCATTTCTATAAATGAGAGGCTTCCTTAATTTTCATGTATTTTGTTCAAGCATATTTACATTATTTCAAATTCAAGTCTACATCAAGCAATTAAGTCTACATCATCAATCAAACAAATATATATCATTACAACCACAATTCATTCTTCATTGAGCTCTTGTGCAAGAATACAAATCTAAGAGAAATCATATCAAAAGCAAGATCAATGGAGATAGGAGAAAAATGAAGATCACACCCATTTGAATGTGTGAAGGTATCATTTGGTTTATTTCATGATTGTGCATATTTGATGGTTCTTCTTTAATGTTTTGTTGGATTTCAGTGGAGATCTATGGTTTTTGTGGTTGGAATCATTAGGATTTACAATTAGGAGTTCAAAATTCAACATATACATTTTGGCCTGCCCAATGGGACTTGGATCTCTATTGGATCTATATTTTTGGAGGTTTTCCTAACCTTATATTGTTATTTTGTGCAAAAACTAGGAGCCTAACATTTTGTAGCTAGGGTTGGAAACACAAACCTAGGGTTTGGAAAGATTTGATCATATCTCTCAAATAGCTACAAATTTTTTCACAAAGAAATATTTGTACATCGGGGATGATATTAGGAGCTTAAGTCCAAAACTTAGATTTCTCTCATCATTTGCGAGTGATTTATAATTTGTTTATGATTTTTCATAAAAAAATAACTTTGGGAGAAAAAAACAATTTTTTTGGATTTTCTTATATTTTTTGAAATATCTCAAAATTATAATGGGGGTCCATTCTTTGTGTTTTTAATTTTGATGATAAATAATTAGAAAAAAATTAGATCTTTTAAAATTAGGGTTTTATAAATATTTTATCATATCTCACAAATGCCTATGAATGTTTGCAAAAAGTGTTTTTTGCAGGTTTGGGATTATCTCAGGAGATTTTAGTCAAAAATCATTTTTTTTAATTTGTTTTGAGCGATTTATAATTTTTTTATGATTTTTCATGAAAAATTAATTCTAGGAGAAAATTAGTGAATTTTTTGGATTATATTATTACTAAAAATCTCTTAAAATTATAATGGGGGTTTGTTCTTTATGTTTTTAATTTTGATGAAAAATATTTTGTGAAAAAACACATCTTTAAAAATTAGGTTTTTTTAATAAATTTTCTCTCTAGGGCTCAAATCAAGAAAAATTTCTAATTTTTTTACATTTCTAGAAAGCTCTCATAATTTTAGTAGGGTTGTCTTCTTTGAATTTCAATTTTTGGAGTCAAATTCATTTCAAAAAAAGTGAATCTTGTTGACTAGGTCAAAGTACAAGAAAATAAAACAAAATTAAAAATTAAAAACAAAAAGAGGTGTTGAATTTTGTAGCTACTAATTTTCAGTTTTTGTAGGGGTATCTAGTTGAGTGTTTGTTCTTTAGATTAGATTATCTAATATTTTTATTTGGTGCATTAAAAAGAACCCTTGGTTGAAGTATCTTGTGCGCTTGCATGCTTTATGTTGTAGAACCCTAAGGTGTTGGTGAAAGTATCCTCTCCCCTCACCTTTGTCGATATTGGGTGTAAGAGAAATCACTACACAAATTATTGTTCTTTTTGTAGAAGGGTCTACTTTTGGATAAGTGATCACTTCAAGGGTTATGACCCAAAGCAATTTCCCCCTCAGATCACTATATAAAAGATTAAGGTGAAAGCCAAGGTCTAACTGGTGAGTACCTTTCCAATAGTGCCAATCTAAAAGGGGAAGCTACCTAGATTTATGTGAGGTATTTTTAGTACCCAAGTAGGGTTGGTTAAAGGCTTAAGTTGCTTTCTAGGAATTAGCAAGGTGTTAAGTCCTCAAGTAGTGAATAAAAACCTTATTTTAGAGTCCCACCCTATTGATTGAGTTGTTGGTGTCATTCTTATTGCAAGGGATATAGATTGTGCCTTGAAGTTACTCACCATATGGCTCCCCTGAGATGAGACAAAAATCCCCAATTTAACATAAGCTATGTGTATATTTCTAGGGAGAGGGTGATTGGGTCATTCTTCTAGCCCTGGAGGCCCCTACCTATCCTCTCTCACAAATAAAATAGTGTACACATCCATTTAGGTGTTCCTACATTTGAGTTGAAGGAGATTCCAAGCTGTGGGCTTGAGATTTTTTCCGTTTGACTTGACCTTAGGATTATGAAGTGTTTGAAGTGTTTTTGATTTGTGATGAGACAAATGGAAATTGGGCTAAATTTGGCCTATGAACATACACTATTCACATAAAATTTTGGACAATCACACAATATCCATTATGTCTTCTTGCATTTTTTCTTGCCACAATAATCATCAAACAATCGAATCAGGTCACACTTGAAATTCAAAAACCAAAATCAAACTTGGAAAAATTTGAGCAAAACAATTTTCAAAAGAAACTACAATTGTGGTTCTTTTTAATGTGTTCTTGGCATATTGTTGTGTATATGGTTAAAGAGATTTGAAGAGCTTTCCAACTAATTCCTTAGGATTCGCAGTCAGTCAACCATCAATTTTCCATTGCTACCCTTCCATTTTTAGCCTATTCAGACTTTCATTCATCCAAAACATCAATCTTTCAAAAGTCAAAATGTTGCTTTGTTGTCCTCATTTATCATACAATTTGTTGGTGTAATTAATTATTTAATTACACTTTCATCAGTTTACTTAGGCATTATTTTAATTCCTAGGTTGCATTTAGTTATCGTTATCTAGTTGAGCTATCTTTTTGCTCAAGTTAGGTTTAGGGTTGTGCATGCTTTGCCTTTTTAAAAGGCTTTTGTATCATTTTAAAATCAATTCAATCTCAACATATTCTTGTTTATTCCCGTTAATGCAATCTTTCACTTGAGGCTTGCAAAACATCTTCTTTGGTTATGAATATCTTTTGTATACGATAGGTTATTGCATGTAGGTGATTCTTGGGGTCTATGAAGTTGGATTTTTCAAATTCTACATGACCATATTAGAGCTCTAGACCTGTAACTTCCTATTCATCTTTTGAAGATATTTCCTCACAATGATTTTTTTTTTGTGCAAGGGTTTCAAGCTAGGCATCTTTTTTGTGGATCTAGGGGTAGCCCATATTTTTGGGCATTTTTGGACAAAATAGACCTTTCCATTGAGTCCACAAGACCCCAAAACCCCTATTTTCATATAAAATTTGTCCATTTGGACACAGTCGATCAGAGAGGCAAACATTTTTTGCCCCAAGTCCGTATGACCCAAGGGCGCTGTTCACGAGGCACATTTTTTGAAAAAAATAAATAATTTATTTAAAAAAAAATCAAATTGATTTTGTATGGCCCATTTAGAACAGACCATGTCATCTCCATACACTATCATACCATCTCACCAAAGTCATAAGCACCACCTAACAACACTGACTCCATCGCCTCTGTTTAGCCCCCATGCTTGTTTCCGGCCAGCTCTGTGGTCACATGGGGATTGGAGCCAGCCCCTATCCCTTGTTGGCTGCTCCTCAACATCCACCCCCTACCATGGGTGACTAGGGGTTTCACCCCTGTGAGTTTGTCCTTGGTTGCTCATAAGACTAGGGGGTTTTAACATTTTTAGCCCCGAGGGGTCAGAAGGGTTATTGGGCAGATTCAGTAGTTTCCAATAAATCCATACACCCCATTTTGAAAACAAGATACCACTGGAAAGCTTGATTCCACACCAATCTAGTGGTAGGTGTAATTTTTATTTTCCTTTGATGCATTTTTCAGCCTTGAAGTCAAAAGTTGCTATTTTCACTCCAAAGAGAATATCTTTGCTCCTGCTATCCATTTTCATGATTCAAGCATCAAAATCTAGTTTAGTGCTCTCTTAGATCTTAGAATTGATTCTTCTAGGTTTTTCACCATATTTCTAATTTTTTGGTCAGATCTCAGCCTTTCCTTTTTAAGTTATTTTCTTGGGAAATGTGTAATCAAGGTATTTTTTTGAGATCAAAGAGTTTTTTTTTGCTTTGAGAGTATATACTACAATTTGTTTTTATCATGGATTCACATAATATTGCACCCGTTACTCCATTCAACTATTTTGGTTTGGAAAAAACAAATGGAGATTCATTTGAAGCACAAAGGGTTGTATAGGGTGACCATGGGTACAATGGTTGAACCTATAGGTGTTGTTAAAAAGATAAAATGGTTTAATAGGTGTAATGAGTATTTTGGTACTCTATGCTTGTCTATTTGTTTTCATCTTCTTTTTCATGTTGAGTCTTGCAGTACACCCAATGAGATTTGGACTACTTTGGAGTGTTTGTTTGGGAAGCATGATATTATGAGAGGGTTCCAATTGGAGAATGAGCTTATTGGCTTAAATCCTAGGGATTTTGACAGCATCCAGGAGTTTTTCACTAAACTCAAGTCTCTTAGATTGTAGTTGTCATAGTGTGGTGTTCAGAAGGAAGACTCTTAGTTGATATTGTCCATTCTTTCTAAGCTTGGACTAGATTATTTAGTTTTTGTATCTATCTTTTATGCCACTAGGGATGCACCTAGTACTAGATTTACTATGCCTTCTTTTGATGATTTTGCATCTTCTCTCACTCAAGAGCAGACCAAGTTGGCTAGCATGGGAAAGTTGAATCCCTCTTCATCATAGGCACTTATTGCATCACAGGAGCCTAAAGATCAAAAGGCTTCTACAGGCAAAGGGAAGAAAAAAACAAATGAACTCCAAATCTCATGAGCAGTGAAAGGAGTCCTCATATTCATCCTCCTCTTCTAAGGGGAAATCATCTAGGAAGGAAAAGGTTCCATGTGCATATTGCAAGAGAGAAGGACATGCAAAACATAGTTGCTATATAAGAAGGACATTAATGAGTTGAAGCATCTTCTTCAAAAACATTAGATTGATTTTCCTTCCTAGGATGTCTGCACTATCTTCTTCCTCTCATTATTCTTCTTCAGAGCAGCATGACAGGGGCACAACTGGTTTACATACTTTATAAGATATGAAGGGACATGCCCTTTGTGCTTCTTCAGGTCTTGCATCAGGTAGATGGCTTCTAGATTCAGGAGGATCTCATCATATGACATCTTCACAATCTATTTTCACTTCCTTTGAGCTTTGCACTATGTCTCCTATTTTGATGGAAAACAATACTTGCATGAGTGTTATAGGGAAGGGGTCTATCATCTAGGGTTCCATTTTATTCTCTTGTGTTAGGTCAGGTTACCCTTAAAATTTATCATCTCTTAGGAATTCATACCTTGCTTAAGTTATCGATTTGTGGATATCTATCATGGCCTTAATCCTATCATCACTTGGAGGTTTACTTGAGGACCTTGCAAAACAACTTTGAATTTTCCCCATCATAATCCTTGTCTTATCCTAATCCATCACCCCCCTTGGTAATATTTCCATTCATCCAATCCAAATCCCTTGTATGGTTGAATCTAGAGCCCAAGGACTTAGAAGAGAAGCCATGGTAGCTCTAAGATCTCAAGCGATGGAATATTATGATGAAGATGACTTTTATAACATCAAGACTTTCGACACTTGCAATAGTGTGAAAGATTCAGATAATGAGTCCTTGACCTCAAGAGAACTTCAAGATGATATGTCTAATGCTAGATTCAATAAGTTGTTTGAGGTGATTTTACATACGGATAAAAAATGTTACTTATTAATGCTAGCTCAAGATGGTGTCAAGTTACCTCTTAGTTTTGATGTATCTCATCTTGTAGAAGACAAGAAAAATGATTCTAGTGGTAGTGGAGGTGGATATGGATATATTCCCATGCCTAAGTCTCCTTCATCCCCTTTACAAAAACTAAATGTCCCAATTTAATAAATACTTTATTTATTTAATTATCATGGAATATGTCTTCTATTAATTAAATAAATAATTTATTTTATTTAATTAATTCATTAGCATTTTCTTCTATTAATTGAATAAATATTTTTATTTATTTAATTAATTCATTACCCTCTTCTTTCTAAATTAAATAAATCTTTATTATTTATTTAATTAATTCATTATCTCCTTCTTTCTAAATTAAATAAATATTTAATTTATTTAATTTATGTTGTTCATTATTCTATTAATTAAATAAATACTTTTATTTAATTATTTAATTCATTTATCCTTTTCTTCTTGCCTACCATCTAATCAAGGCCCTTCAACTTATTTACCCTAACCACCTCTTTTATTTTGTTATTTTATCCAATTACCCTTTAATCCTAGTTGACCATTATCCTTCCCACCTCTTAATCCTAGCCCTCCATATAAAGATGTTTCCCTAAACATATCCCTTTTCCTTCATGTGAAACTTGTCACATTACTACAACTTCAATCTAAATCCTATCTTCTCATTCAATCCTAGCCATTCATCATGAATGCATCCAAACCCTCCATTTCTTCCATCTCATTTTTATAAATGAGAGGCTTCCTTCCTTCATTTCCATATATTTTGTTCAAGCATATCTACATTTTGTCAAATTCAAATCTACATCAAGCAATCAAGTCTAAATTATCAATCAAACAAGTATACATCATCACAACCACAATTCATTCTTCATTGAGCTCTTCTGCAAGCATACAAATATGAGAGAAATCATATAAAAAGAAAGATCAATGGAGATAGGAGAACAATGAAGATAAAACCCATTTGAATATGTGAAGGTATCATTTGGTTTATTTCATGATTTTGCATATTTGATGGTTCTTTATGGATGTTGTGTTGAATTTCATTGTAGATCTAGGGTTTTTTTTGTTGGAATCATTAGGATTTATAATTAGGAGTTCAAAATTTAACATATATAGTTCTTGTTTGTATTTATCATGATTTGTGATAGTGAGTCCAACACTTGTGCTATCCACTGTTGAGTAGCCCTCTGTTCGGCCATGAATTGGTCCATATGATCGTTGACATATTTATCACCTATATTATCCTCTCCTTTTTCACTACAAGATTCAAAACTATTGTGGATGCCTAATATTTTGGAGCTTGGATAGGTTCCGACTATTTTCTTATCTCCCTATTGTAGTTTCTCCTTTCCCTTTCACTCATCCACCTTCACAAGCTGGTAGGTTTGAAAATCTTTGATACAGTACTTGTAGTATCCCCTTATAATTTTAACTTAAATTTGTCTTTAGTCTTATAAATCAAAATGAAAAAATAGGTCAAGAATCAATAACTCTAATGATATATTTTAATCTATTAAGAGAAACCTTCAATGGCTAATAATTATTTGACTTCTATATAGAAAATAATAGATAATATGATAGTAAGATTGAAGCCACTATTTGATATAAATTTTGAAATGTAATATGAAATGATAACTGATTTAAAAATGGGATATAGATATCATAACATGGTTATTATTTCTGGTTTACTCATTCAATTTCATATGGGCTTATTGATGTCTAAACTAATCATTGTTTATAAATTAAGTCCTTCAATTTATGTGATTTGGTCCTTGTATATGTGTCTGATATTTATCAATTATTTACGCAACCTATACAATGTGATCCAAGGCTCCCTAGGAGCACTTGATATATGCTATTAATGTTGTATGAATCTCCAAAATTTGATCAGTGATGTTTTCTTTGAGACATATCTTCCTTTTATACCAATGATTAGGTCAAAAGACACAATAGTTTATTACAACCTTTTTACAAAGGACATGTCTCAACATTTTAATTGTTATCCTCTTCATAATTAATCATTGCTCTTTTAATCACATTTAATAAATTATGCATCCTTTCATGGAATCATTGCGTAGGAGTTGTTTATTTATTTAGAGATAATAATCATTGTTCTCTCAATGGAAAATTGTCGACCATCTTCCTTTTAATTTATACTTTATATTATTATTCTTTTATATGTAGTGCTCTCTCCTTGGGTGGTTTGAATGAGGGTTATTACATTGAAATATCGTAGGGCCTTTTTTTCTTTTTTGAAATATGGATTGTCCTCTTATCTATCTATTACTAAGGTTTGAAGGTGTGACTCATCATGTAACTTTCCACATCAACACATCTACTAAGAAGTGTCCAAAATTTGACTTTTGAAAGATTTGATTGAAACTTAATCATGGTAGCCCTAGTAGTTGAACAAAGAAAAGCCATTTGTTGTTTGTAGATTATCATATTTTTATTTAATATAAAACTTATATGCAACCTAAATGGACCAAATACTTATTGGTAACCATAAACCTTTGCTATCTCTAGATTTTCTATTCAATAGAAATGGATCAATAGTTGAACACAAAAAACTATTTGTTATTATAAAAAACAACACATAATTGTTTAAATACAACTTATATCAGACAAAAATGGGCGTGAACATTAAAACTTTTTGAAAATCCTTCACATTTAATGAGAAACTAAATGGTATTTATTGTGCTCACCTTTTATATTTGTGATAGGACAAACTATTTATATGAAATACTCCAGTGCTTTTGTACAGTGATACCCCAATAATTGTACACATAAAAATAATATTTTTCACTACGATAACAATACTTGATTAAATAAGTATCTTATTTTATTAATTGAACATTTAATTTTATAAATGATACACTTATAGTGAATAGATATGATATTATATTTCAGACAAAACAATATTTATTTCCTCTAATTTCTTGTGAATGTATTTTATGTTTTTCAATATACATTTATAGAATTTCATGTGTTCAAGTATGAGTCCATTTTGACCAACATTTGATTATGTGTCTATTTAGATATGAACTATTTATTTACAATATATAGTATAAATATATAATAAGACCAAATATTATAAGCACAAGTTTGGACCCTTCACAACTACTGCCCTTCTCAACTATGTGTGTGGGAAGCACTAACTAAGCTCCTAAATACGAAGCGAAATCATTATACTTCCTGAAGAAACTTGTATGTTGTTGCCCTAAACTTTCGGATATTTAGTTTCCGTGACAGAACCTAAGCTATACATACAGATATACTACTACCACTGCAAGTTAAAGGCCGCCCTGACCACCTTCTCTAATTGCACCTGTTACGTCCTGATCTCACATGTATCGTAAGGAGCCTCCGACTATAAACATTTTTATTCCATAATATCTCCGGACAAATTTGTCATGAGAGCCGATAGCCCTTCTGTTCATGTCGTGCAAATGAGAGCGCAAATTGAGGGCAGGAATTTAAGGTTTCCACTTTATAGGCTATTATATATGAGTGTCACCTCCTGTATCCACTCACACAGGAGAAGATAGACCAAAAGCAAACAGTGTGGTTTTGACGACTCTCTAATTGTTTTCAGTTGCAGTTAAAATGTTTTCTCCCCGGGCTTATTTAGTATTGGTCAGTGTTTTGTTAGTGATTGAGTGCAGCGCATGTGTGTGGGCGAGAGATATACAGAAAAGCCGTTATCTTTTCCAGGTCGTCTCCCCAGCAATGCCATCCTCTCCTCCTCCTATATTTACCCTACCAGGCACTCCGGCTATTCCAGGTCCGGCGGCCTCCCCTCCCTCCACCATTAGCCCTTTTCCCTCCCTTCCATCTCCTTTCAGTTTCCCACCTATCCCCTTCATTCCATTTCCTAGCTTTTCACCTCCGCTTGCTCCACCCGCAAACCCAAACAAGCAGCTTTAGCCCACGTACTGCTACTCGCTTTATATATACTCTATAGAAGCTAAGTAGACTTCCATATTGTTTGTTGCTCTAATTCTGTATGGTTGGATGCATACACAGTATTTTCTAAACAGTTGGTGTCGTTGCAGGGAAGGTGTCTCTATGTGGGATGACAGAATATATGTTATGTTGTTGTCAATTAGGAGGAAATGCCTGATAAAAACAAGTGAGTTTATCTCAAATTTCAACCACCAGATGAACTTCATTCCCATAATAATGCCATAATGAAGTGTTTCTATTGGCCATCATCAAGTCAAAAAATGGAAAGAAAAATATTTTTTTAATTTTTAATAAAAATAATATTATATATTTAAAAAGAGTAGAAAAAGTTACACTAAAATCAAGTATCATCAATTTTAAAAACTAATAATAAAAAAGACTTGAAAGCTAACAAGAAAAATAGAGATAGGTCATTTAAGGTTAGAGATAAATTTATATATTATTGTTCACAAGTAATCACATTAACTTAATGTAATTATATGACAAGAATATTTAAAAAAAAAATAAAAATAATTTGCAACAAATTTATTTGTGCATCTAAAATCAGGCTCTAGGAAAATTCACCGCCAACAATTAACTCTCAAAAAATTCATCGTCAACAATTTACCACCAAAAAATTCATTGCCATGACAAATTCATCTCGTGGAAAATTCACCAGCAACAATTGATCGCCGTGGATAATTCATCACATATTCAATTAGAAAATTTGATTTATGATAGTAAAAATGAAAACATTTTTCAATATATTAAATTTTATTCTAGTAAATCAATTATACAACAATACCAAACATCTCTATTATTAATGTGGTGGAAATTATTCTTTTGCAAAAAAAATCTCAAGTGCTAATTTTCCTCAACGCCTAAAATTGAAGTTAAAGAAAATAATCTAAAGGTGAAAATTTAGATAACGATTTGTATTGATGATTCTTTAAGAATATAAATTTTACTACACATCTTTCATCTTCATTAAAAATAATATTATAGAGAGTCATAACTTTCTTTGAAGATGTAGTAAGACTTATAATGAATCTCATAATAAATTTCTAATCTAAATCAAGTATAACTACAATAATCATAATTTTAAAATAGATTGAGCATGATATTGAATCAAGGGCATTATCATACTTTATGTTCTACAAAACTCAAGATCAAGTTTTAAAGTCATAAAATATGTGATTTTGAAAGCGTGAATGCATTATGTATCATACTCACATTTTTAGCTCATTTTCTTTTTTATCATTTTTTGCTTTGGAATAGGTTTGGATAACAAGCCTAAATGAATGTACTTGTAATTTATTCCCATTCGACATGTTATTTTATTCTCAATAGTATTTTTTGAACTTAAATTTCATTAGATTTACTCATTTTATAATAATATTTTGATAAAATGAAAGAGATTAATTAGCAGCAACTTTTAGGAAATCTGTTAAGCATTACATGCGAACCAAGATGACCATAGTCATCCCTGCAAACTTTATCCACAGGTTGCTGCATCGATTAATGATACAAGAGTGGTTCTCTTAGCAATAACATTCCATTTTATCCACAGGTTGCTGCATCGATTAATATTCATTTTCTAACGCACATTTTATGCAAATATTCAAGTTGATTCTGTGCGGTTATACGGGCGGTGACATTTATGGCGGCACTTTTCACTTTTATATTTTTGGAGGCATCCAATATTTAAAGTTTATTTAATATGGTTTTCGGTATTTTTGTGTGATAAATGCTTTTTCCCTTGATGTGAAAATCAACTTATAATGTCATTTATTTTTGGTTGAAAAAGGTTTTTCACTTGACGTGAATATCAAGTTACTAACGAGATGTAATTAATGAAATTTTAATTTTCACTCCTTTTACTTGCTGGAACAGCTTTCTCCGTAGTTTTTTAATTTATGTAAGATGCCTTTAATATTTTTGTGGTGTGTAGAAGAAGAAGAGTGGCGAACAAGTTTTCTGTAGAATGCTTTGTAGTAGCAAGTTTGAGCAACAACTTTGTTGGATAAAAAATATTTTGAATGAATTAATACAATATCTATCTTTCTGGGTTTATTTTATGTGATCAAAATTTATGTTTGTACTTATATTCAATGATTGAATTCTAAGTTAAGTTTTTAGCTTATGTTCTCTCCTCTACCTCTGGCCTTCATCTGGTATCAGAGCCAAAGGAACCTTTGTCTTTCTATTCTATTTGAAGCCATGGCCTCCACTTCTGGTGCATCCCTGTCTAGTCTGCAAACCCCTGTTTTTATAGGAAAGAATTAAGAGTATTGGTCTTTAACCATTAAAAAGCCCTGTTTTGGTCTCAAGTTGTTTGGGAAATTGTTGAGAATGGTTATGTGGAGCCAACAGACCAAGCTGCATGCAATGCACTCACACAAGTTGAGAAAGATACCTTGAAAGAACAAAGGAAGAAAGATGGAAAAGAATTATTCTATATCCACCAAGCAATGTATGAGAGCATACTCCCAAGAGTAGCGACATCAAAGCAAGCCAAGGACGCATGTAATACACTTCAACTTTCATACCAAGGTATGGACAAAGTAAGGACTACTAAGTTATAGATTCTTAGAAGAGATTTTGAAAATTTATCAATGAAAAACTCAGATTCAGTAGAATCCTTCTTTACTCATGTTGTTGGCCTAACTAATCAAATTAAATCACATGGAGAGGCCATAGAGGATAAGAATTTTTTTGAGAAAGTTCTTAGAAGCCTTTCTCCTAAATTTGATCCTCTAGTTGTGACTTTGGAGGAAAATAAAGATTTGAGTCAGTTTAGTGTTGATGAACTTCACGCTTCTCTTATCAATCATGAACATAGACTAAATAGGTCAAACATTTAATTGGAAAATTCCTTTTCATCTTAATCATTTATAACTCATCAAAGAGGACAACAAAGGTTCAATCCTAGAGGTAGAGGGAGAAATTCATGTAGAGGTGGACATAATAGCAGCTTCACAAATAGTGCTAGTAGAGGTCAAAATCAAAATATTAGTCACCTAATTGGCCAAAGATTGGATAAATCACATGTTCAATGTCATTATTGTAAGAAGTTTGGACATTATGCTAATGAATGCAAGAAAAACAGTATGATCAACACAAGCAAGGTCAAAATCAGTCAAGTAGCAACACTCAAACAAG
>VDFB02109257.1:0-32608 GCA_007258455.2 Sequoia sempervirens | reverse complement strand
GAGGGATTAAATGATGTGAAAATTTGATTTACATTTATGGATTGATTTAAATCAAAGTTGAGAGGAATATGAACTTAGACTTAATTAAATAAAGATTTTGATTTATTTAATTAAAGAGGGATGAAGTTAGATTAAATAAAATAAAGATTGATTTAATTTAATAGAATGAATTTAGAGATTTAATTAAATAAAATGGATTATTTAATTAAAAGGGGGATTACAGAATTAATTAAATAAAATTGATTTATTTAATTAACAGGAGATGATGACTTAATTAGATAAAGAATGATTTATTTAATTAAGAGATGAAATGTGATGAATTTAATTAAATAGAGACTATTTAATTAAATGATTAGCAAAGAGATGATTCAGGATGAATTGGTGTTAGTAAAACCAAGATCAGGTGCATGTACATTTTACATGTCTACACCTCATGACCACAGGGACATCTCAATGATAATGCATACGATAATATGTAGCCTTGGTCACAACCTCTTTGTACAAATGGGCAGAAATTGTCCATCCTAGTGTTGCAATTGTCATAGCCTCTAATTTCTGGCATCGCCTGACCTCCTGTGTCAATTGCATATTTAAGGTATGTCTGAGCTAACACTCCTAATCCCTCTTGGCTATTGTACCTACTGTCGGGCCTAGTCTCTCTTAGCTATCATAGTCACTATCTGCTACCAAGCTTGATCTTGCTTAGCTATAACCACCTATAGCTGATGCTATAACTGTTGAATCTGAGCATCATAGGGATCTGGCCCTGACAGTGGCTGATGTTGTATCGATGGCTACTGAGGTGGTTGCTGATGCAATGGTGGTGCACCTGGGACCTATCCAACCCTGTTGTTGGCCATCTTGGCCATCCTGTCCTCTCCCCTTGCCATCTGGACCTCTACCCTATCCATCCTCTGGCTAGCCTCAACCTCTTCCCACACCCTCCCTCTCAGCCTCCCTTGTGGAGGTATACCTACCGAATCTGTCAGTTTGGGAGGGGGTACAAACCATGCATCATATCCAGGTGTAGTCTGTTCATCGGTCTGTCCCTGATCTTAGGCCCATGGCCTTGTAACAAACTATCTAAATCTCTCAACAACCTCGTTGGATGGGATCATATGTCCCCATGGTGTCTCTCATGCTGATATGGAAAAAATAACAGTATACACATCATCAAGCCTTTCCTGCCTCTCGCCAAACTATCTAGCAACTCTATTGGGTAGGTACCTCTCTATCATGGTATGCTCTCAACCCTTCATAAACTGGGTCTATTGAGCAAAGAACAACTGTTGAACATCATCATACCATGCTGGCATTTGAAGCCATGGTCGCCATTAGAACACTATCATATCACCGATCACTCTCTGCCAATACAGGATGCTGATTTGCCCTATGTGCTGTAGAGTGATGGCACGTTTATACCTCCAAACAACTAGATCATCTAGCTCCACATCTTCCATATGAAAAATCAATCGGAGCACGACAGTGTGCTCCCAAGACCATATGTGAAGAAGGGTGACCCCTGTACCAATCGCTCTCCCATCGCAATATATGAAGTCATGCATATCATGGTACAGGAAGGCCAACATCACTAACCCCCATGCATACTGGGTTCTCCTAAACAATATCCTATGTTAAGCTAGCCCCTATCCTAAACTGAATTCCTTGCTCCATCGATTTGGGGCAACCAACCCTGAAATCATTGCAACAATAATCAATCTGAAGGCTGATGCCCGACCTCTATACATCTTGAGGTCAATTTGGGAGTTGACCAGGACAATAGACTCCTGGAAAAGAACCTCATGGTAGGCATCAGATCCCGCATCACTGTAGTAAATCGCATACTCACCATGTATAGGCAATCGCAAAATCGACCATACATCCTCTAGCGTCACTGTTGCCTCGCCAGTGGGTAAGTGGAACAACGAAGTCTCACTATGCCATTGCTCATATAGCATTTTCATCATTTCCAAATGGGTCCGCATGATGGGACATGTAGGTAATGTACCACAAGTCGATCTCTCCTAGATGCTCCTGTCGAAGCTTGGACAAATCATCAAGTTTGGACAATAGAGTTGGCTGGTGCATGTAGGACATCAAAGGTTGGATAACATCCTATAGCTACGAAGCGCACGACATCAAAATTCATAAAAAATGGCTAATTTTGGAGTTTTTACCCCCCAAATGAAAAAAGCATCGCTATAACTCAAATTCCAAATCATGATGCTATGTGCATTCAAATTGCAAATCATGACTAGCGTCACTAAACATAAATGTGTCACTCTTTGAACTTTGCAAACCCTAATTCTAAATTTCAAATTGGGTGAGGGCATCGCTATTTACACATGCGCCATGATTTGTAATCAGGAAACCCTAATTCCAAATTGTAAAATGCATTGCTAATCATAGTAGCGTCGCTATAATTGAAAATAACATCATCGATTCTAAAAATAACATCGCTATATAGTGACACCACCTAAACTAAAATTTGAAATCACAATAAATGCACTCAAAAGTCAAAATGCAAGTCAAGTTTCAAATTGCATATTGGTGGTCCTGCACCTAGAAGCCTCTGGTACTCTCGAACCCGGTCAGAAATGTGTCATGGGAGCACTCGTTGCGCCATTTAGTCAGAGGGTCAGAGCTCACAATGCAAGAATTCTCTAAGATGTGAATGTACAAATGAATTGAAAGTGACCCTTCCTCGCCTATTTAAGCTTAAAAATTAGGATTTTTGCCCTAATTTTAGCCAAAAGCTAGAGTTTTTCACCAATTTCACCAATCTTGCCAAATTGAAGCTTATTTTGCATTTTTAAATTTTTTTTGGTATGTTCTTTTTGCATCCTGGAGCCTTTTTGGACCCCTTGGGCAACATTTTACCTTTGTCAAGAAATCAACCCAAAATTCAAAATTTCTGCCCAATTTCTCAAGGGGGGCAGGGAACCACCTTATTACTTCCACTAGGGCAATAGTGGTCGATCCAAAAATATATTTTTTTTAATTTTTTGATATAAGCAAAAAAAATTAATATGAAAAGTGTCAGTCTTTGAACCAACGTAATAGGTACCTCACTTCAAAGGGGCAAAATTTAGACATTGAAAAATTTCTTGAATGATATCATGCACTCGAACTAGGTATACTAACATCATTTCCTCCTAGAAACCCATCCTCTTTTCACTTAATTGATTAAATCAACCTAGCTATTTAATTAATTATATCATTTTCATTAATTAACCTAATTAATTTAATTAGGTTAATTCACCCCCTTTCATGCTAACACTTTTTCCTAATAAATTAAATATATCAAGCTATTTAATTTAAATCCCTAAGTCTTCTTATTTAATTAAATAACTAAGTTATTTAATTAAATATCATATCATTATCCCCCTTTTCATTAAATCACTTTATTTAATGAATATCATGAAATTCCCCTAATTGCATAATTAAACCTTTGTTTAATTATCAATTACCTAATTAAATCTAAATCCCCCCACTTGCAAGGGAATATTCTAAGGGGATATTCCTCCTTTGCTCATTCCTCCAAAAGGAATATTCCCATGGAATATTCCTTCCCCTTTTGCACAATTAAACTTTGTTTTAATTTGCTAATTATCTATTTTTCCCTCACCCATGAGAATATTCTAAAGAATATTCTCTTTCCTCACTCATTTGAAAAAGGGAAATATTCTTTTTCTAACAAACTTACTTGACTTCTTGTGCAAGTTAATTTTTTACTTCTTGTGCAAGTTAAAAGTGTGTTTGTTTGGAAAAAGGTGAACCATTGATTAAATCTCATCATTGATTCTCATTCATTGATGAGAATCCATGATCCATGCCTCCAACTTCTTCCATCCTTGACCATTGATTAACCTTTTTGATCTCAACCCTCCATTTCTCATTTGCTCTCCTATAAATATGTCACTATTTGGAGACAAATAGATCCATCTTTTTCAGAGCAAACTCATGTTGTTGAAATCACTTACACTCACACTCATATTTAGCATTTACTTAGTATCATTTTAGCTTAATTACTTGCATTAATTAGCTTAGCTTCCATTAATGGCTTCCATGGTAACATAGATGCATACATTTAGCTTATTTTTTAATTAGGGTTTGAATATTTTAGCTTAAAATCCATTTATATTATCTTTTCATTCATACATCTTGATCATCTTAGCATAAAATCATGTTAAAATAGCTTGCATCAGGATCATTTAGCTTGAAATCATGTTTCATCACATGTCGCAATGGTTTCATCAGTTTTCTTCGATAAAATTGATTGAAACAAGCTTATTATCCTAGGGATTGGGAAAGAGTCGCCATTCCACATCAATTCAACACCACTCTCCCAATAGGATAAGTTTCAATGGATTAGAGTAGGTGTTTTGAAGCTTTCATAGTTTAACATGTTAGTTTCAATGAATTCCTAGTTTAGTGTTTGTTTGAATGATCTCTATCAAGGATTGACATTTAGTGGCATGAATACACTTCGTATCCTCATGGATCAAGTGTAGTCAGCCCATACTAATTTTTTGGTCACACTTACCATGTTTGGTTTTTGGTTGAGGCAATAAAGCAAATAGGGAAGGGACTCTTTTGCTTGGCATGTCAAGAGGGTCAATTTCCTTGATATAGCCTATTTGTCCATTCCATCTTCACAGATAAATCATCTCTTAGGGGATTATTTTAAGCCTACTAAGAAATACACATCCACTTGAGCTAGGGTTGTAATTGCTTGTGAGTCAGTTTAATACTTGCTTGGTTCCAAAAAATTGCAAACAAACATCAACGATCTTTCTCAAAATTTCAAACCCTTTGGTTTAAGCATGGAAACCCTTTGAAAAGTTTTGATATTGATGTGTTTCCTAAGGATTCTATCCTTAGAGACTTCTAAATATTTTTTCTTATATCTAAATCCATACTTTCCAAAGTTAACACAGGCAACTATGGCCTTAGCTTCATGATTTTCACATAATGTACTTTGTGAAATGAAGGATGCTTTTGACATAAACATTTTAGTTTGAACATTAATTAAGTCTTTCTTGATATGGTAATGAAACAATCTCACTTAAGCAAAGATTAAATCAAATGAACACCCCACATTTATGTATGCACAAACTTTGACTCCCCAAAACAAGCAAATTGAGACAAGGAAATCATTGCAAAACATTGAGTCCAAAATCATTGAGTTCTATTGTCAAAATAATTGGGTTCTATTTCCACAATCATTGGATTGTATTTTACCAAAAACATTTGAGTTCTTAGGGTATTATCACTTTAGAGGTATAGCATTTTTCTCACTACCTTGGTTTCAAATCTACCTCAAAGATTCACATAATCTATTATCCACAAAATCAAAACAATCAAACCTGTCATCAAGAGTGTTTCTCCCAAATTTTTGCAAAGATCACTCTCTCCATATCATTCATCCTTTTCATCTTCCATTTTCATCATTGGTCCAAAATTACTTAGAGTGTCCCTTTTACCAAAATTTGAGTCAACTAGAGAGTTTAAACATTACAAATCTCAACATAACTCTCCCATAGGTGACCCACAATTTATGGTAATGATAAGATCACAAAACAAGAGAATCATGTAACAAACCAAAGTCACATCCACCAAAAGTGATACCAATCCTCAATAATTTGATCCAAGGAGTCATTTTACCCCCTCAAAACAACCCCAAGAGCCATTTGGGCCATATGAGGTAGAAGATGTCACAAACAACCCACTTCAACTTACTAAGGAAGAACTCATTGAGTATAAACAAGATCATCAAACCTTAGAAAATGTGGTTCCAAATTTTCTTGCACAAAACTTGGCACAAGGCTTGACTCCATCTATGATTAAACCAACTCCATCCCTTGTGCCAAGTCAACCCTTAACATCTAGTCTTGCAACTAGACTGGGAACCAACCTTGGTCTCACTTCATGTCTAGGAACAAACACAACTTTGGGTATTCACAACATGACCATTACATTAAACACCAAACTTCCCCAAAACACAAGTTGGACACTAACATTTTGCAAACCATTTACATTCCATGATGTCACAATGACCTCAAAATTTTGAGTGCAACCATCTTCATTTGTCATCACAAATACCCAAAGTGTTCCCAATGTTACACAAAGTAATATGAACCAAGTGCCTCAAATAGGACAATAAGGGAAAGATAACACCCTCATGCAAGGGAAACCCTTAGCAAGTGGTTCCAACAACCCCATTAACACATCAAAACAAGTGGTTACCCAAGCTACTCAAGTCAATCCACCATCCACATCAAACCCATCTATCATCAATCCAAATCAAAACAACACATTGATCATAAACCCCATCAACCAAGGTAATGCCTTGGTCCCACATCAAACACAACAAGGGAACCCTTCACACATTGGTCAAGGGAAGCCTTCTAATCTATTAATCCAAGGTCAGAATGTGCCATTGACATCACAATACCAATTGGCACCATCATCATCTTTATCATTGGTCCCCCAAATCATGAAAAATCAAATGGGGTCCCAAATTTTCATTCCTCCCTCCCAATCAAAAATCTTACAAGGAATGATAGCAAAAAACAACCCACAACCCACTCAAACTATAAACACCTAAAATACATCTCACATGTCCCAACAACAAAATGATCCTACCTTGCAAGCACATGCTCTAGCTTTGCAACAAGCACATTAGGCTTATCAACAAGCCTTAACGACCCAACAACAACAAGAAGCACAACAAGTAACCCAACAAGCAACCTTAGTAGCCCAACAACAACAACAAGTACAACAAGCAACCTTAGTATCCCAACAAGCAACCTTAGTTGCACAACAACAACAGTAGCAACAAGGTTTATACTATAATCCCCAACAAAACATCGTCAATTCAAATACGTTAGGAGCATATACCCCTCTACCACCATCACCTTTGTAGTATCAAATTCCACCTTACACACCATACAACACCCCATCATATAAAATCCCACTTATACTTCATCTGCCATCCCACCATACACCACTTATGCTCCTCTACCAAACCCACAAGATGATATGGCATCGCAACTCAAGGAACTAATACAACAAATGCAGGACATTCAAATGGGAAAAACAAAGAAGCCCCATACACAACAAAACTTATGTCCATACCCATTCAATAAAAACATCGCAATGGTACCTTTCCCTCCCGGCTTTGAGGTCCCTAAATTTGATAAATACAAAGGGAGGGGAAATCTTGTGGATCACATCAAAGAATTTAACATCATGTGTATGGAGGTTGCCTACAATGATTCCTACTTAATGCACCTCTTTCAATGAAGTTTGACAAGCCCCACCATCGATTGGTTCTCACAGTTGCCTCCAGGTGTCAAAACATTCCAATAAATAATTGATATATTCATAGATCACTTATCTTTCAACATTGACATGGAAGTAATCACAAAGGAGAATCCTTCACTAATTTCTTGCAAATATGGTGGCAAAGAGCTATTAAGAGCAAGTGGACCATTCCTGACGAACAACAAGTGGGGATTATCATAGCAAATACCCAAAACATGAACACACAACAACCATCCACGCCATTGTCAAATAGTCAAACAACGATCAATGTTGCAAACACTCAATGTGGGAAACAAAGAACAAACAAAGCTCCTAAGTGAAAATTCACTCCCTTAGGGGAAGCTATGGAGGATGTGTTGAAGAGATTAATACAATCTAATCTTATCACACTCCCATATTTCTCAAACTATCAAGAGCACAAGTCAAACCTCGTAGCTATAGAGATGATCATTTTTGTGAATTTCACTGATACAAAGGTCATAACACAAAAAAATGTTTTAGACTCAAACATCTAATAGAAGATCTTATTGAACAAGGAGACGTTGATGTTGATAAAAATCTGGGAATGAAAATCTGAAAATTTACACAAACCCTATGCCTAATTATACAAAAGTAAAAGATTAAGGAAAGGCATCCACCTCAAATAAAGTAAATTGTACTCATGATACCATTATGGGACATATTTATATTATTCCTTTATCACCACATGAGGAATTAGACACGTATCAAGATACTATTTTAAAATAAAGTCCAAACCCATCAACAGTGTCTGTGGATGCTAAATCTGCAAATGGCTAAAATCCTAACACACAAAGCATGATTAGTATTTTAAAACAAAGCCAATTAGTCAACATCCCTATGAAATAAATCAACATGTTTCATGATGCAATCAAAACAACAAAGGATTAGATAAATTAATAGAAAGCATACAATAAAACATGAAGCAAATCATATCTCATATTGGATTGGTGCTTCTATGGAAAGAAGCCCTTTCCCAATCCTTGCTAAACTCCATGATATGTTGCTATGAAACTGCTTTGAAGATGATAATGAGGTGGACAAAATCAGTTCTCAATTGAAGAGAGTGACTTTGCATGAGATTGTAGATCTTGTGGAGGAGTGATACAATAGAGAAGCTCTCTATTTACAGCCAAGAAGGATAAAAGAATGCTAAACATGGAGGATGTGGGACTAAAGATAAGCCAATGATAAAGAGCCACTTGTCAACATGTGAGTGGTTGAGGAATGTGAAAGTTTTGGTCAATGTGCCAAAGAGGGGGAGATTCAAATTTGAATTTGATGACAAGATGAGTTAAATGCTAAGTTTGACTTGTGCAAGAGACATGTAAGAGCTTATTAATTGCTTTGTTGGATGCACATGCCAAATTGGGGGGAGATTCAAACTTGGATAATATTCTCTTTTTATGTCAAGTTGAAAGTAAATGATGAATTAATAAATCAATAAATTGATTTATTTGTGCAAGTGGGAAAAGCTAGAGGATGTGATGGGTGATTAGATTAGGTTAATCAGGATTAGATTAACTTAGATGATGATTAGATGCTTGTGACATTCAGCTTAAATATTTGGGTTTATTTAAATTAAATGAGAAGAGATTGATCATTAGAGATTTAATTAAATAACTTTGATCTATTTAATTAAATGGAGATCTTTAGAAGATTAATTGATTTATTTAATAACCTTTAGGAGATTGATTAAATAAACTTGATTTATTTAATTGATGAGCGAATATGATTTAATTAAATGAGTGATGTCAATTTCATGTGTCTACATTTTTCCCCTCTTTGAAGCAATGTACTTGGTGCGTTGGTTCAAAGAATAAACTTGCCACGATCAAAATTCATTTTTTTTTTTCGGATGCCCCAGCAGAAAGAAGTACACTAGTACATTGCCCCCTCGAGAGATCGAGCGAAAAGATTCAATTTGAGGGGCCGATCTCGCGATAAAGAGGTTCAAAATAGACATATGGATGGTTATGATGATGATGCAAATGAAATGATTTCAAGACGCTTAGAATAACCAATCTATATTATCCTAAACAACTTAAATGATGATATGATTCCTGTGAGATGGATGATGCGATGATGCCTATATGATTATGCAGATGTATGATTTTATGAGATGCTTAGACTAACGAATCTATATTATGATGATGAACATGTATGTGAGATGATATGTAGAATGTTGATGGTTTGTGGATGCAGGATGGATGCATTGGTGATGTTATGTTAGCGCGAAGAGAAGAAAAAAGAAATAAGATGATGACAAGAGGATCCAACAAGTCCATGATCTGATGAGACTTTATTAGGGATGATGATTTGCTTATCAAGGATTGAGACTTTAAAAGGGCTACTTACCTTATGTTTGATAACACACATAAGCACGATGCATCAAGGTATAAAGAACCAGGATGGCGTTGTACCTAGTGTGATGGAATTTGACTTGACAAATAGATAGGAGTATTCTTGTTCACACTTGACATACGAAAACCTTGCTAGGACGTACGTAACAAAGCAAGTATTTGCCAAGTTATATTACAAGAGCGTCCAACAAGCACAACAGACAAAAGGATAATGATCATTGCCCCATTCCTATCTCTCTAAATCCTTTGTTCGGATATCGTCGAGAGGTCCTTGGAATGAGTGCAATAAGATAAATCAAAAGAAAAGATCAAGTACGCAAACAAGCCAATGTTCTTCATACCTTGAGCCAAAGGGATGTGTTTTGTTTTAGGATAAGAACCGAAACTATTGCCAAAAGATAATGCCCATTGTAGGAAGGATACATCCTAGGACATGTTAGTGGATGGTGGCACGTCATTTCATTTATCCAAAGTGTTCTAAATGATGATTGATATGGGACCAATTGGATGATGAGTTATCAATACAAAGAGTTGACCAACTTGCTTACGTACTGACTTAGACCTAAGACTTGACGTTTTGAGTTTTCACTTTTCACCTGCTAGACTTGTTTCTGATTATCTTACCAAAGATTGAGGATAACGATCGTTTATTATGAATGATGTTATTGTAGGTGCAAGCGAGATGAGACAGATGGATTTTTTCAAATATTTGGATGTTTTTGACATTTTTTGGAATGTTTTGAGGTTATTTTTGGTATTTTCGAGATTTTCAAATGTTTTGATTTTCGATTTTCAAATGTTTTGGGGTTTTCTAAGATTTTATGAATGTTGTTGGATTTTGATGTTTTTTCAAATGTTTTTGGCTTTTATGTCTCGGGGGCTGATCAAAGATTAGCCTTGCCTACGTTTAAGCTCAGAGATGACGTAGTTCAGATACCATGTTCTTGATGTTTTCTAACTTTTTGAGTGTTTTTGGATTTTTCGCATGATTTTGACGATTTGGATATGGATATGTGTGATGATATCAGTGCTCTGTTTGGGATTTTGTTGAAGACCAAGCTAAGGTTGTCTAATTGAATCAATGGATTGATGATGATGATAACATTTTTGAGGATACACAACAATGCAAGGATTTGATTGATCAAGATTGATGACGATAACATTGTTGAGGATGCACAACAATGCAAGGATTGATTGATCAAGATTGATGATGATAACATTGTTGAGGATGCACAACAATGCAAGGATAGTGTTAAGCAACACAATGATTAGGAAGGATATCCCAAGATTATGGATTGATTGGATTCGATTGATCAAGATTGTTGAAGCTTGGTTTGGAACAAAAGATGTTTGGATGATTTGATGTGACGTTTGAAGTGCAACTTAGATGCAATTGATAGTGATTACTTGGATTGATGTTTGATGAAAGATGAAGACTAATAAGGAATGTCTTCTCGTCAACATATGCCATGGGCTAGTGATTTGGATTTTTTTTGCTCACAGGTGGTTTGACCAATTTGATTTTACGTTTATCAATGTTCAAATCACTTCATAAGTTGGAGGATATAGATCAAGATTTATTCCTGAAGCAAGATGTAAATATCTGCCCCCAGTGTCTATCAATGTATGGAATACCATGGGTGGATGCTTGAATAGGTGTATGGATGGAGGGATATGGATTATCTTGTGATAAGATAATGTGTTTGGATAAAGAATGCTCATTTGGATAATGTTGCATGGCTCAGATAACGTTGGATAGGATAGGATCAATGAAAATGTCCCATGTCAAGATGTTTTACCGTAAACAAGCGTAAAGCGTGCACCAATTTTTTTTCAAGATCAAGATAACTCGGACTTATGGATGTAGCTATGGATTGGATCAATGGTTTATGGATGAATGGATTTATTATGGAAAGGATGGGTGAAATGTTGGATTTATTACGGATGGGATGAGATGCTTTCATGTGAAATAGCGCACACAAATGCTCGATTCTACACATGATGCCTGTTTACCAGGTTTTCATCATGGTACCTGTCCAAAGCGCCACTGTAGTGGTTTTCACTAGAGGATGATTTTTTTCTCTTTACTATTTTCAATCCTTTTTCTGATTTTTTTTGGATTTTCATATTTTTTGATTTTTTTGATTTTTTTTAATATGATTTAATTAAATGAGTGATGTCAATTTCACGTGTCTACAGTGTCTAGCAATATTTCATACCGTAATGGCATCAAGTATGTATCAAATTACAATATATCTCCCACATATGACTCAATGATTGGGCATGTTGAAGAAGTTCGAAGCGAGCTAGAAATATCCCTTGTTACACCCATACCCACAAACTATTGCGAAGATTCTTTTACCAATGATATATCATCCACCCAAGGATCATGTCAAGAAGAGGCTCTTGAGGATAACAAAAGTTACTCTGAATCAAGTCAGGATCAAGAACCCCTATCCCTAGAGTTTCACCAAGAGCTAAGGGGTATCTTACAAACCATTTTAAACTCCAAATATGTCCTTGATATCACCCCTGAGATGTTTCTTTCTAATGGACATATAGACGTTCTTCATCCAAAACAAGAGTCTCCCACTCTTAGTATTCCTACACGAAAGCAAGCAACGGTCGAGATTCTTGATTCTTATAGTGATTGTGCATCATCAACATCTTTTGAATTAGCACCAACATCTTTTGATGTAGTATCAACAGATAATGATGTCATAGAATCAAAGAAAACAATTCATATTCTTGAATAGTAGGAACCCATAGCAATATCATGTGTTCATGAAAAATCATATTTAGTGGCTATGCATCAGAGGATACATTATCAGGGCAAAGGATTAGGTATTGATAATACCTTCATAACGCTGAGGGAAATATTATCTGCAACAAACATCAACATATGGGGCACAAAGGATCCTTATGATGAAAATACTATCAATACTACAACTAGTCATATCATGAATCGTCATTCACCCATCATCTCATACTCAAATGGGGACCAACGTAAAAAGAAAGATTCCTATCAAAGTAAGGAGAAGATCATCAAAGAAAATGAAGTAGTAAAGTAAAAAGGACATGTCAAGTACAAATGGATACCAAAGCAAAATAAAGAAAATCATCCCTCCAAAACTCCACTAGTCAAAGAAACTATGGGGAAAAATAAAAAAGGGAAATGTATCCATCAAAAGTGTCCTAAAATACAAAAGCAAGCTTCTTAAGTAAGGAACACAATATATCCAATGGTTAGTCCTAATTCCACTCAAAGCTCTGTTCCCACCCATCATTGCTCATCTTCCCAAGTTTTGAGAGTCAAAGGTTCCAAACCATCTACCAAACAATCTCATATTCCTTTATATATAACATCATACACTCCATTCATGGTATCCAATTCTTGCATTGACCATGTGTTGGCAGTTACCCTTCATCATAAGGATTTTGAAGGTACCATATCGCAATGTGTGCACATAGACAAGGTTAATTCTAGTATCCACAAGGAAAATTAGAGTTCTTCAAAATTGCATCCAAGTGCTCGTATCTTAGCAAAGAACCTTCTTCAAGTAGGGTATCATTGGCATGTTATGATAGTGGCCTCTACATCAGTACCACCAGGTGGTTCAACATGAGGGTAAAATTTCTGAAAAAATAAAGAAAATAGTAAAAATAAAAACCGTCCTCCAGTGAAAACCACTATGGTGGCACTTTGGGAAAGTACTATATGATGAAAACCTGGAAAACATGCATCATGAGTAGAATCGAACATCTATATAATCCTTCTCAAACAAAAGCATCTCATCCTTGTCATGATAAATCCAATCGTCCCTCCATCCATCCAATCCAAATTCATCCAAATATTTCCATTTATCTTGATCTTGACAAAGATTTGGCGTATACTTCAAATTTACTTGTGGAAAACTCTTGACAAGCTCTTTAGCATTTTATCTCATGAAGTCCCATAGCCTATATCTAGCATGATAAAACTCTGTTGAACTCTTCACATATAGATTACCTATCTTGGTTTGTCCATTGATCTATGAAACATTGCTAGACATTGGGGGCAGGTTATTGCGCTCTTGTTTTCAAACAACTCTTGATCCATGTCTTATATCTCATAACATGACATCAACATCATTGTCTAGGTATCGTTTACTTTAAAATCTCATAAAGAATCCCCAAAACATTCATAAAACCTCATCAAAAATCCAAAAACACTTGCAAAATCCAAAAATTCCAAAAACATCAAAATCCTGTACAACTAAAATCCAAAAACATTCAAAAAATTGTAAATTCAAAATCCAAAACATCTAAATCACATCAAAATCCCTAAAAAGGTCAAAACATCAAAAATCCAAAAACATTACCTTGTCGAACTAGTCTCTGAGCTTGGATGTAGGAAAGGCCATCACTAATGTGCCCCTGAAACACCCTAGGTCAGCCCTTTAGGAGTTCGTCATAATAAACTGGAAATCCATCGACTGTTCATATCTCATCAACAATAAGTCAAGTCAGTTGAACTACATGATCTCTATGCATATAACATAGGAAAGGCTCATCTTTGATGAGCCCCTGAGGCCCCTAGAATAGTCTTTTAGGTTAGGTTCTTGTTTGAAAACTTAGAAAACCCAAAACATTTGAAAACTTAGAAAACCCCAAAACATTTGAAAAATCATAAAGACTCAAAATAATTTGAAAATTTGAAAAACACCAAAACATTGGAAAACTTGGAAAACCCTAAACAACCTCAAAATAACAAAAAAAACCTAAACATTCACATAAACTTTCAAAAAGACCAAAAAATAGCCTTAAAACATTTTCAAAACACCAAAACATTGAGATATTCCATAAAATCCCAAAACCATCCATCTCGTTTCACTTTCACCCACAATAAACTTCCATCCATAATAAATCGATCGTCACACTCACCCTTTGGCAACACAAAAAAAAAACAAGTACAATAATTAGCAAAAGTAGAACCTTTAAACACAACACAAAAATCAAACTCTTGGTCATCATTAAACATGTCAATCAAACCTTATATCAACATCCTTTCAAACAACCTATCAACTTGCCAACATCTGATAACACATCCTAGGATGCATGCTTCCTACAATGGGCATTATCATTGGCAATCACTTTGGATATTTATCCTCAAAACACACCTTTTGGCAAGAGATATATATAACATTGACTGTTGTTTTGATCTTATCCTATGATTTATGTTGTTGAATCATTTTGAGGACCTCTCGATGATGTCTAAATGATTTAGAGAGAAAGGAATGGGGCATCGATCATTATCTTTTGTTTGTTGTTCTTGTGGGGTATTCTTGTAAAATAATCTTGGCATATACTTAGTTGTGTGTAGGGAAGCCGTTTAGAGTAAAATGTTGACTATTGCGTATGCTTTGGTCCGAGATATTCTGAACTTCTAAACTACATTCCAACAAGGTTTTCGTATGTCAAGGTGTGAACAAGAACAATCCTATTTATTTTCAGAGTCAAAGTCCATTACACTAGATACAACACCATCCTAGTTTTCAATACCATGATGCATCGTATCTATGTGTTATATCAAACATAAGGAATGATGGAAAGTCCCAATCTTAGTTATGAGAAAATCATCACTCTCATCACCATCATATAATAAAGTCTTAAATGATCATAGGCTTGTTGGACTTTTGAATCAATCTCAAAATCAATGGTTAATCCATCCATCTTATTCTTCCTATTCTTCTATCTTTACTAACATTTCTATCCAAGTATCGAATTTGTGTGATATATCGAGATATAAACGAGGTTTCCCATGGCCGATGAATGTCTATACATCATCAAATTTGTCTACATCAGACATCTAAGCTTTCTAGTCCTCTCTAAGTTGAGCTAAATCCATTTTAAATCTTTGTCGAGAGATCAACCCAAGATTCAAAATTTCTGCCTAATCTCTTGAGGGGGCAAGGTACCAGCTTAATTCCTTCCATTGGGGCAATAGTGGGGCATCCAAAAAAAATAAGATTTTTTTAAATTTTTTTGATCTAAGTAGCAGTTTAATCCGGAAAGCATTAATCTTTGAACCAATGTAACATGCACCTCGCTTCAAAGAGGGGGAAAATGTGGACACTTAAAAATGTCCTGAATGGTATTACACACTTGAATCCAATATATTAACATCGTTTTGTCCTGAAACCCATATTATTTTTGCTTGTTTGATTAAATTAACCTAGTTATTTAATCAAATGCCTCTTTTTCATCTATTGATCTAATTGGGTTAATTCACCCCCTCTCACACTAACATTTAACCTTGTTAAATTGAATAAATAAAATTATTTAATTTAATCCCTAAGTCCTCTTATTTAATTAAATAACCTTAAACTATTTAATTAAATATCATATTTGCATCCCCTTTTCATTAAATAAATCAATAATTTAATGAATATCATATTATTATCCATCTTGCACATTTAAATTTAGTTTTAATTAACTAAAATGCTAATTTCTCTCCCATCCACTTGCATAGAGAATATTCCAAAGGAATATTCTCCTATTTGGCTCCAAAATTGGAAATGTTTTCTTTCAAACAAACTTTGTAACTAAATTTCAAAGTTGTTACAAAGTGCATTTGTTGAAATCATTCTCAACCCTTGATCTTTTCTTGGTCCATGTCATCTTTGATTCCCATCCATTGATGAGAATCCTTGATCCATGTTTCACCCTCCTTTTCATTAAAACCATTGGTTGACCAAATCGATTTGAGCCCTTGTTTTTTTCATTTTCTCTCCTATAAATGCATCACTATTTGGAGAGAAATGGATCCATATTTTGATAGCAAACTTATGTTGTTGAAACTCATATCCACTTGAATCCATATTTAGCATTTTTAGTTTAAATATTGATCATATTAGCCTAAGCATCCATTAATGGCTTCCATTTTAGCTTAGTTTGCATCATTTTAGTCTAATTTGCATCAATGGATTTTATCTTTGAGCTTTAACTCCATTTAGCATTGGTTTGCATTCACTTACATCAAACATCTTAGCATTTAGCATTTATCTTCATCATGTTAATATAGTTTTTTCATCCATATTTTGGTCATATTACATCAGTTTTCATTAGTTTCCATCGATTTTAATCAATAAAATCGATGGGAAAGGCTCATATTATCTAAGAGATTGTTAAAGGGTTGCCATTCCACATCAACGCGATGCCACTCCCCCAATAGGATAAGATTCAAGGTCATAGAATGGATGTTTGTCAAGCTTTCATGTTTTTAGCATGTTAGATTAATGGCTTCTTCATTTTTATTAATATTGAATATCTTATTAGGATTGATGCTTAATGGATTAAATATGCCTCAAATCCATATGGATTAGGTGTAGTTAACCTATTCTATGTCATTGGTCACAATAATATCCCTCCCTCCTATGAATTCATGATTGGACATATCAAAGAAGCTCCAATACAACAAGACGACCCCATCATTCCACCCAAACCCCTTAAGACTAGCGAAGAGTCATTTATCTATGCTATACCATCTACCCCAGAGTCATGTCAAGAAGATACTCTTGAGTATAACAAAATTTTCTCTAAATCAAGTCAAGATCAAGAGCTCATACCCTCAAATCATTATCATGATCTACATAATAAATTCCAATCTATAAGTGATAGTTGTTCTACCATAAGTCAAGACAAAGAGCTCACTTCCCCAAAGTATTATCATGATTTGATGAACATACTCCAATCCATTCAAAACTTCAAAGATATCCTAGATACTACCCACCATACGTTTCCTTTCGATGGACATATAGATGATCTTCATCCAAAATAAGGGTCTCCCACTCTTGACATTATCACACAAGAGCAAGTAGTGATAGAAATTATTGATTCTTACAATGATTGTGAATCATTGACATCTCTTGAATCAACATCAAAATTTGACACATCCCAAATTCTAATTGAAGACATTGAGTATGAAGATATCCAACATTATCCAATCAAAGGATTATGTGTACATGAATAGGGTATCTTGAAATCAGTTAGCATTCTTGAATAGAGTGTAGAAGAAGTAACATCATGTATTCATGAAAAGTCATATTCAGTAGCCATCTATCAGTGGATGCATTATCAAGGCAAAGGATTAGGCCTTTTTAAACATGACATCTTGAAATCAACAAAGATAGTAAACAATCTTGAGCAACAAGGAATTGGTTTTTTAGCAACAATAGAATCAAATCATGTTAATAATACCTTCGTAATACTAGGGGAAACTTTATCTAATGTAAACACCAATATGGGGAGTATGAAGGGTCTTTATGATAAAAACACTACCAATTCTACAACTATCCATATCATGAATCGTCATCCATGCATCATTCCATTCACAAATTGGGACCAACGTAGAAAGAAAAATTCCTATCAAAGAAAGGAGAAAATTTTCAAGGAAAATGAATCAGTGATACGAAATGGAAAAAGAAAATTCTAATGGATACCAAAGAAAAATAAAGTCACCCCTATCAAACTCCATTAGTCAAAGAAACTATGGGGAAAAATAAAAAATGGAAATTCATTCATCCAAAAAGTTCACCAATACAAAAGAAGCTTTCAAGAGTGACTTACAAAGTATATCAAGCAATTGGTCCTAATCAAATCTCCATATTGACCCACCATTTCTCATCACCACAAGTTTGGAGAGTCAAATATTTCAAACTATTGACCAATCCATCTCATATCCCTCAATGTACGTCACCATCCACTTCACCATCCATGATATCTATTTCTTGCATTAACCATGTATTGGCAAAAAATATTTATCATAAGGACTCTAAGGGCCCTCTATTGCGATGTATGCACCTAGACGAGGTTAATTTTGATATCAACAAGGCAGATAAGAACTCTCATGGGTTACATTCAAGTGCATGTATCTTGTCAAAGCAACTTCTCGAAGCAGGACATCATTGGCATATTATGACAGTTAGATCTACATCAACATCACCAGGTGGTTTAACATGATCATAAATTTCAAAAATAAAAATAAATAAAAGAATCAAGAAAATAGTAAAGAAAAAAAAATCATCCTCCAATGAAAGCCATTTTGGTAGTGCTTTGGGCAAGTACTATGATGAAAACCTAGCAAACAAGCATCATGAGTAAAATTGAGAATCTATATGCATCATTACGATGGAAGTATCTCATCCCTTTCATGATGAGTCTAACATTCCCTTCATTCATCCACTCTGTCTTTACCCAAATCTTTCACAATATCTTGATCTTGATGAAGGTTCAATGTATACTTCAACCTTGCTCATGGCACAATCTTGACTTGGTATTTACTGTTGATCCTACTTTATCTCATGCAGTCCCATGGCCTATCTAGCATTATTCTAATACTCCTATTGCATGATACAAATCTATTGAAAATCTTTGCATGCTTATCCAGTCATTATCTTGAGTTGCTCATGAAATATTAAACATTGCTAGACACTGGTGGTAAGTACTTGAACTTGTTTTTGAATAACTCTTGATCCATGTCTTATGTCTCACAACATGACATCGACATCGTGGTCTAGGTATCATTTACCATAAAAAATAAAAAATATCAGATAACATCAAAACACCTAAAACATTCACAAAATCATCAAAATCCCTAAACATCAAAACATTTGTAAAGTTTAAAATCTCAAAAACATCAAAACATTTGTAAAGTCCAAAATCCCAAAACATCGAAACATTTGTAAATTTCAAAATCCCTAAACATCAACAAATTTATAAAGTTAAAAATCTCAAAAAATTCAAATCATTTTAAAATCCAAAAACATTCATAAACATGTCAAAAATCTCAAAAATGTCCAAATCACATCAAAACCCCTAAATAGGTCTAAACCATAAAAAAATTCAAAAATACTTGTCGAACTATGTTGCCTCTATGCGTGTACGTAGGTAAGTCCATCATCAATGCACCCCTGAGGCATAGGTCAATCCTTTAGGAGTCCATCATAATAAACTGACAATCCATGAAATGTTCATATCTCATCAATAAACGGTCACTTGTCAGGAGTCAACCGAACTACATTGTTTGTGCGCTTACATAGGAAAGACCATCATTGATGAGCCCCCGAGGCATTAGGTTAGTCCCTCTCAGGTCATGTTCTTGGCCTAACCTTGGAAAACACAAAAATATTTAAAAACTTTAAAAAACCTAAACAATTGCAAAATCTTGAAAACACAAAAATATTTAAAAACTCTGAAAAACCTAAACAATTGCAAAATCTTGAAAACACAAGAACATTTGGAAAAATTTCAAAAAAATCATAAATAAAAATAGGCTCAAAACATTTCAAAATGTCAAAAATATTATGATATTCCAAAAAAATCTCAAAACCACCCATCTCATCTCACTTTCACTCGTAATAATTTTTCATTCCTAATAAATTGATCGCCATTCCCACCCTTTGGTGAAGCAAGCAAACATAAGTGCATAATTTAAGAAAGTAACCTTTAATGAAATAAATCGTGAAGTCAAGGTTAATCTTCAAATGCATTAATTAAGTTTATATCAACAACCTAATTCATTTAACATAAAATCATTATCTAATGCATGTCCTAGGATATATCGTTCTGATAATGGGAATCATTTTGGATATCATCTAAGAAAATAAAAATATTTTTAGCAATAGATATAAATAACATTGACTGTTTATTCATTTTAACCTTTTCCTATGATTTATCTTATTGGTCCAGTTTGATGATCTCTCAATGATGTCTATCAAAATGATTTGGAGAGAAAGGAATGATGCATTGACCATTGCTTTCAGTTGTTGTGCTTGTTGGATATCCTTGAAGTACAACCTTAGTGAATACTTATCTACCATGTGCGGGGATAGTCTCAAGTAAAAAAATGGCTAGGATATATCAGGTTCTTCATACCTTTTGTGTATTAGTCTCCTTACTTTGCTGGCTCATTCTTTCACACAATCAAACAAGGCTTTCATATGTCAGGTATGAACAAGGATACTCTTATTTGGTCATAGAGTCAAAGTCTATCACATTAGATACAACGTCAGCTTGGTTCTTCATATCTTGGTGCAACGTATCTATTTTCTATATAAAAAATAAGGATTTCTATGATGAATTAAACAAAGTCCTAGAAGCAAAGAAACATCATCTTTCTCATCACCATATCCAATAAAATCTCAAAATAATCATAGATTTGTTGGAATTATGAGTCAATTTCAATAAAGAAAGGTTGATCAATGAACATCTCATTCTTATATTGTCTATCCATTTTCTACCCGATTCTTACTAACATCCAAGTATCATTTCATAAGGAAAAAAATATAAATGCATCCATCCTACATCCATGAACCATCAACATGCATATCATAGCATATATCTTACATACACATAACATGTCATATCAAAAATACAAAAAATAAATGCATCCATATCATCCATAACATGTGCATCTCATCCATGAATCATATACATCTACATCATCATATCATAAGCATAATAAGAATATCACATTTTCATACATAAGCATACATCATCCATAATGCATCCACATACAATCAGAAGGCATACATCACATGGAATCATAAGCATGAAATAAGGCATCATATAACTATCGCATCAAAGATCATCTCATATATGTCAAAATTATCAATGTCATGATATGATTCAAGTATGTGATATATCTTAGAACATATACATGATCCTACATAGAGCTGATGAATGAATATACATAATTCTATAGCAAATCGCTGAATTAATATAGCTATATACAAGCTAGTCCCTACTGGCCTGGTCCTCTTTGTCGATAGATGGCTAGTGGGATGGTGGCCTATCATGCTTTCTACCTGAGTGTCTCCCTTGGTCATGAGATTTCCCCACAGATGCACCCAATGATCTACTAGGCCCCATGGTACTCTGCTATGAATATGGGTGTTGCCTCCTATGAGCTGGGACCGCTTGCATGTAGATGATCTTGTAATATGAAATCTCATCCTATATGGTTTGTAAATCCTATGTATATCTAGCAAGGGGAACAATATCTCCCTATTCCTCTAGCTAATGTATCCTCATAGTCTCTCGAGATAACTGTAGCTCTGCCTGTTATCATCATGTAACCTCTATGTCTAGTTAGGCCTGCAACTGATCCCATTCCTCGTGAGCTTGGTCTCTCTCCTAGGTGAGTGTCAGTATCCTCTGATCTCTCTGATCTGTCCCATGGCCCCCCACCTACTTATCCTGAGGCTAATCAACCTAGTCCTACACTAGAGGTTGTCCATCTAGACCTCTCTACTAATCTATCTGCTGATCTTGATCTCTCTACTAATCTTGGTGTTGATCATGCACTTGTGCTATTCTCTATCATCTCAATCAGCTACCCTCACCCCTCTACCTTTGAGGCATGACTATTGGATCTGTAAATCTCACTAGCCTTTTGGCCACAAACCAAGTGTCATACTCTGTAGTGGTACCGATGTCTGTGGGACCTCTGACATAATCCTAGGGACGTGGAGTGACCTATTGAAAGTCTGCCAAGGTTGCATCCCTGTCAAGCATCTGCGGGACCTCTAACATAATCCTAGGGATGTGGAGTGAGCTTCTAAAATTCTATCAAGGCTGCATCCCTATCAGGAATCTATCCCCATAAGATTTTCTCCTTGTGTGTCTAAGCAAACACAACCATGTACTCTAGAGGTGGAACTATTTGGGTCTCCCCATATTGTCTCATGTATCTGTCAGGTAAATATCTCTCAATAATGGTAGTGCTCCACCCAATCAACCATTTGGTTTGGTGGTAGTAGAAGAGATGCTCATCATCATTATCCCAAGGCTCACATCCTAGCCATGGCCTCTAGGTGAACTCGACCATGTCATCAATCACCATCTCCAGTATGATAACTCACCCATGTGATGGTGAGTGAGAAGTCCCTCATATATGTACACAAATGGCTCCTCATCTTGTCAACAAAGAGCACAAACAAGATGTAGAATAGCAATATGATCCTGTGCCCAAATGTGTAGCATGGTGCATCCAGCAAAAGTGCAACACCTCCTCTATATACAACCTAATACATGTCATAGTACAAGTGTGCTAATATACATGGACCCCAACCAAAGTGGGTCACATCCTCCAGCATGCTCTCTAACACAACACCCCATCCAACGCTAAAATGTTGAGATCGATGATCAGGAACTAATGTGCCTATAATCAGGGGAGCAAAAACAAGTGTGATGTCAGAAGTGATATCAATAAAGTGTCTCAAATCCACCTAATCCTCAACTAGGGGAACCTATGGTAATCCTAATTCTCGAAGCAATGCATGTCCACCTCGAGTAGTGTCGTATACAACATGCTCACCAAAAATAGGAAATTGGATAATATGCCACACATCCTCCAAGGTAATGGTGGCCTCGCTGGTCGAGAAATGAAATGAAGCAATCTCTGAATGCCATCGCTCTACAACAACAGTCATTAAAGTGTAATGAGCTTGAATCTTAGGCATGTGAAGAAGATGACACAATCCTAAAGCATGGAAGTAAATGGTCTCATCAAGACCGAAACCCACCCTTTGATCTAATAATACTCATCTTTGCTCTCAGGAAGACAAGGGTAGTAAAGTAACTTGCACGCACAACACACACAATGTCAAGTTTACAAAATTAAAGTAAGAAAATCTAGGTCAAAATCTTAAAAGTAAGAAAGTGTGCTTTTGAACAAAAGCACTAGACTATCAAATGACATGTGTGCAAGTTTTTTGCAAAAGCGCAACGCTATTGAAAAGGTGTGCATTGTTATGAATTTACAAACACACACGGTTTTCACAATTGCGCATGACAAATGCACATGTCTTTTATAAATGTGCAAGCACCAAATTAGGGCATTCATGCCTTTGTAGAGAAGCCACACTTTTGTACAAAGGCATGACATCGGTGTCCAAGGCACACAGAAACAAAGTTCCACGCTTTTGTTTTCCTAGGTTCTAGCATATGTTTCACTAATCAAGAAAAATCACAAGGTAAGTTTTTTGAAGCACATACTTGACCAATCGACCTAGGAGGGCACTGGTACTCACAAACCCAGTCAACTCTATGCCTAGTGCACACAAAGAACTCCATCACAGTAGGTGCTCCAAGTGGGTTTCTCACAAGATCTCTCAAAGGACTCAAGAATTATCAAAAACAAAGTACACAAATGAGTTGGAAGTTTCCTAAAATGAGCATATATACCTACCTAAACCTAGGGTTTTGACCTTGAAACTCATTTTTCTAGATTTTTTTGCATTCTAGTCATTATCTGAGTCTTTTTAGGACTTATTTTTCATCCTTCATGCATGAAAACCAATCCCATATCCATGTTGTAATCTTGACCAAAAATTAGTTTTTCCAACTCAAACTCTTGAGGGGGCAGTATACCAATAGTCTTTCTGCTGGGGCACAGTGGGGCATTTAAAATCAGGAATTTTTTTAATTTTGATTCCAAGCAACATCAGTTCTTTGAAACAATGTGACGAGTGAATTGCTTCAAAGAGGGGAAAAATGTAGACACCTGAAATTTTCCTGATGATATAACATACTTGATTTCACTTACTAACACCATTCCTAGTCTATTTTGCATAATTTATCCATTTAATTAAATAATGTCAATTATTTAGTTAAATTCACTTTTTCTCCTATTAATTAAATAAATCAATTTTATTTAATTAATTCACTTTTTTTCATGCTAATTCCATTCTCATTTGATTAAATAATGCAAATTATTTAATTAAATGTCATAATCATACTTTGATTAAATAATTCATGATTAGTTAATTAAAGTCTCCAATCTCATCCACTTGCACAATTGAATGATTTTAATTAATTGTTTAATTAGCTAATTTCTTTCCAATCCTCCAATTTCCTCAACTTGACAATGAATATTCTCATGAAATATTCCATTTTTTGAATTCAAATATTTCCCTCCAAATAGAAATATCTCCCAACATAATTCCTAAAATTTAGGGAATTGGTTGAGTCTCTCATGGATTTTGAACCATTGATTTGATCCTTGATCCATGCCTCATGGATTATAAACTGTTGGATTCATCCTTTATCCATGTTCATTTCTCTCATTTGATTTCATCCATTGATTAACATTTTTTATCTTCACCATTGATCATGATTTCAAAATTCTATAAATACCAAGCCTTTTTCATGATAATTCATTCACAAGCATTGAGTAAACTTACTCTCTTGAATTGATTTCCCAATGTGATCAATTTGAGAGCATTTTTTGAGTCATTTTACTTCATTTCTTCATCAAAATTGAAATGTGGACTGCAGAAAGTCACATTAGATTTTCAATTGTGGCAGAATTATTCTCCTCCAGTAGTATTATTAAATGATGTGATGATTCACAACAATCTTGACAAATAGACACCTCCAATTATGCAATTTTTGTGTTCTTCTAACTTCCCTTGCATCACTGTCTAAACTCCCTTCGGCTATGAGTTGCACCTCCTAGTTGTTGCAAGCTATAGTTTGCTTGCTCTGGCTCCTTGGTTGCAAAGAGTTAGTTCATAAAACATCTACACAATACTAATAACCATAACTTAAACACATCTATTCATTGCATTTCATACATATTCACATATTAACCATGCAATAACTATCATATCATAATCATATTTCCATAGACATTAAACCCAGTCCAAGTTTGCATAATGATCATAAAAGATAGTAAAGTTTTAGGAATATGGAGGAAATAAGTATTTGGAGATGTCTAAAATAATGTACTAAAATAACAAAAAACTAAATAATAGTGGCCTCATCATTCCCCCCAACTGACCATTTTCTCATCCTCAAGCAAAGTGATTTGAAGACTGGAGGTTGTACTACAAGGTCATCTCCCTGAGATCTTTGATCACATCCACTCCTTTTTTTTGTCTCAAGTAAAAACCTCTATAGCATGAAAGTCTTTTCCATTTGATACCCCTAGCTTCCTCTCGTTCTTCATTCTTTTCTCCTGTCTAATGTGGTACTAGGTAGAGAAGCATAGGTGGAGAGAAAGTAAGAGGTACCCATTCAAGTGCTTTATCTTTTGTAATATCCTTATACCTAGGAGTTATCTCAAGCATATCCATGAAGTTATATATAGAGTGGGGCTCCTTTTTCTACAACACAGGGGTCAAACTGTCCCTTCTCTCTTGTGTAAATCGATAAGCATGATGACACAAAATATTCTCCTTGTTTTTGTTTGGTGTTAAAAAGGTTTGTCATGGTCACTTTAAGTTCACATTTGAAACTATAATTGGAGACAAATTTATCAGCCAGTTCTTGAAAAGATTTAATCATTGGGGGTAATCGTGAAAACCATTACATAGCTTCTCCTCCTAGACTATGAGGGAATAATCTCATAAGGTAAAGGTATGTCTCATCAACTGCAAATTCCATGGTAGAAGCACAAAATTCTCTTTAGTGGTCTTTAGGATCTCCTTTCCCTTATATTTATCAAGTTTTGGTATGTCCCAGTGACTAGGAAAAGGTGGCATTGGTATGCTTAGATTGAAAGGATAAGGACATATATATTCAATGGAGAACTTGTGAGATGATGTTTTACTATTCTTGAGAGTATCCAATTCTTGTCTTAGTGCTCTAAGCTCATCCAAAATAGGATTGTTTGTAGGTACATGTTTTGATGTCTTTGAAGATCTCTTGTAACTAGGTTGTAGATAAAAGGGTATGTGATCTTTGATTCTATCATCATTGTTTGTTTTGGGATGCTTAGATTCACTAGATTTAGGTTGATCATTCATCATGAGAAATGATATGTCAAATTAGGAGGTAGTTTGATTCCATCATCAACAAGGGCCTTAAACTATTGTTGTGGATTATATTTGACTACTTTTGTAAGCAATTTAGTGAATCTATGATCATTAAGTGCTTCATTTATATGGGATTGTGTTATTTCTTCATTATCAGTTTCATCTGTTTCAATAGTTGCAACACTAATGTGATCTTCCCCATCAAAGTATTTTCCCCAAGGGTTCCCTTCTTCTTGAAACATTTTTTCTCTTTTTTTAGGGGTCATAGGCGATTGTTCTGATCTTCAATCCAAGACAAGATAATGTATGAGACCCAAGACTAGGATGTAATGAAAAGGATATGATTCTAAGATGAGATATGAGAATGGTATGGCATGATATGAAAAGCTAAGAATGCAAGAGCTCAAAGGCAACTCTAGGTCCAAAGTTGGTTAGGATGCAAGGATTTACTTGTGCTATGATGGATAGACACAAGGACAAATGATCCAGAGAGGGTATGTAGGAGATGATGAACTCCAAGAGGATTTCCCTACTCAAGGATAATGGTATGTTCCCTAACTCGAGGGTGATGAACCTCAAGTGATGTGGGTGATTAATAGCCAAAGGTTTGATATCAAGACCTAGGAAGAATAGCCTAAGTGCAATGCTAAAGGTTTGTTTGACCAAAAAAATGGATATGCAAGAGTAGATGATATTCAAGGACTATGTTGAATGCAAGGATTGAAAGATCAGAACTGAAGAATTATGCTCTTAAGATATTTAAATGATGGGTTCATTTTGGATGCTTTTGATGTTTAAATTTTTACGTTTTGCGACGTTGAGATGTTGCAAATTACTAGGTGTGATGTTTGGTTGAGATTTTTTTTAAACATACACGCAAGACACAAGCCGACATAATGTGTTTGAGTTTGATCTTGATGACAAACACTTTGAAAAAACTTTGCACAACCTAGGTTTCTCAAGAGATACCACTCTTTAGATCCCCACTCAGATTTCTCCAACCACTTAAACAAGGTGGATAGCTAGAGACTTGGTGGCATTGGCTCCCCTCCACGACGCTCACTTCTCAAACTCACCAAGTCTCAATTCTCCAAAGGGGAATTTATGCCTCTACACATGTTTAGTGAAGATGTGGGGTGACTTCAGAACAACCATTCTTGTCCTAGCAAGTGAAAGGGGTTTTGGCCACTATAACAATGTTCTTAGTGAATAATCGAGGACATAGCTCCCCGCAAGCATCCAACAAGCCACTTAAAGGGTTTAATCACTCTACTAGGGGCTCTTATACGTTTTACGGTAGGTACCTTGTTTCAAGTGACATTGTATGACAAGGGAAAAGACCGCCGTGAGGACTTGATGGTTTAGTCTTATCCTTTTATATACTGGCCCGAGAAAAAAACTGGTTGGAGTCGTTCCCTCTTTTGAGATAGGCCCCTCTAAAGGTAATAAAAGTAAGACAAAGATGTTATTTTTGATCATCCAAGATCACACAAAACGTAAGGAGAGAGAATACACAACACCTTTGCCTCACATGGGCTTCATTTTTAAATCCAAAATCCAAATGTGGGGTGTGATTGTACAAATTCCAAGGAAATGCTTTTGATCCTCAAGATCACCGAATGGCGTGAGAGGAGAGCATACACACTCGATGACAGTTTGTAAACCACAAGACACAAAAGATTTTTTTAAATTTTAATCTCACTTATGATGTCAAGGCAAACACTTGAGTTCTTTTTAAACCAACGAATTCAAATGTGATCTAAGCTATAAAAAGAAGACACAGTTTTTCAAGATTAGATTTTTTGGCAATCGAACCTACAACACATTGATTAGTAGTTTTATTCAATGTTCTTCAATAAATGAGAGTTTAAGTTTTTTTAATTTTTCAAGTATCTGACATGTGAATCTACACAACAGCCAAATTTACAAAATTAGCCCAAAAATTTAAAGAGTAAACTAAAGAAAAAAATGACATTAAACCTAACTAAATTAATCCCACAAACTAAATTAATTACGCTAAATTAAAAATTAATCTAAACTAAAACTAACAAAGCTAATTACTAAAATTAAATTAATTGTAAACTAAATTAAATCTAAATTATAAATTAAATGAAAATTAAAAATTAAATCTAAAATAAAATTCTAAACTAAATTAAGTTAAATCTAAATTAGAATTAAATCTAAACTAAATTAATCTTAAATTAAATTAAATGTAAATAATTCTAAATTAAATCTAAATTCTAATCTAAATTAAATCTAACTTAAAAAAATTAAATCTAAATTAAAAGCAAAAGCTAAAAGCTAAATCTAAATTAAAAGTTAAAAGTTAAATCTAAATTAGAAGTTAAAAGCTAAATCTAAAAAGTTAAAAGCTAAATCAAAAGGTAAATCTAAATTAAAATTTAAATCTAAAAAGTTAAATCTATATTAAAAGTTAAATCTAAATTAAATTAGAAACTTAAATCTAAATTAAATTAAACTTAAATCTAAACTAAATGAGAAACTTAAATCTAAATTAAATTAGAAATTAAAACCTAAACTAAATTAGAAATTCAAATCTTCAACTAAATTAGAAATTTAGATCTAAACTAAATTTAAAATTTAAAATCTAAACTAAATTAAGAAATTTAAAATCTAAACTAAATTACATTAATCTAAATTAATTCTAAAGTTAATCCAAATTAACAAAAATCAAAACTAAAACTAAAAATCTGAATCTAAACTAAAATAGATTTAATGAATGCAGTCTGTGCACTCATCAACTGTGGCATTATTTTGCTCAACCTAAAAACCTCATAATCATTTGCACCATTATGTGCTCAACCTAAAAACCTCATAATCGTTTTCACCATTATGTCAGATTCATGCCAGGTTCACCATTATGTATACGTTGGAAACTGAAAAACTGAATGATTTAATCTATAAAACCAAAATCAAGATTTCAACATAACATCAATGAAGCCTTTCTTAATTGAAAGCACATGCAAAAACATAAAACTAAACTATGTGAAATCAAACATATGCATTCAAAAGAAAACCAACTCCATTGTTCTCCTATCATCAAGATCTTGATTTATGCATTTGGTGCTCTCAGATTTTCACAAGCACAAATGCAACAAGAGGCTATGATAAATGGAAGAGAAGATTGCATGATCGAAATTCAATGTATATCTTTTTTGGTGAGAAGAGAAGGCTTTTTATAGATGTCCTCACGGGGTGGATTCATGTTGCGGGAAAGATGTGGGATTAAAGAGTGAAGTAGAGAAATGCATATTTTAATCAAATGAAATTAATTGAAATGAGAGAGATAAATGAGTGGGTTTATGATATAATGAGGGTTTGGAATTATATTTAAAGTGGATTTTTGAATTAATGGATGAATGATTTAATGAATTAAGTGGATTAAATGGATTAAATGACTTGTGAGTTTAGACAAATGATTAAATGGTTTTATGTATTTAAATGATTTAACATGCATAGATATTTTAATGATTAATGCAAATGGAGCAATATGAAATGGATAAATGATTGATAAATGCATAAATGCATAAATGCTTATAATATGTTAATGGTTTGAGCAAATTAATGAGTGAATAAAATAAAGTATTAAATGAATCAATTAAGCAGATAATAATATCCATTTAATTAATAGACAAAAAATAGGATAATTGTGAGGATAATTTTGAGTGTCTACAAAACTTAATCAAGACAAGTGTTTTTGGTAAAAGGAAACTCATTTAAGCAAGATAAATTGACAAATTGAACCCCACATGACCATTTGGCGTTTGATCGCTCTGGTTGAACAACCTGACCTTACACCTGCTATCATTCAACCAAACTTTGAACTCGTTGAAGGAGAACAAACCAATATAATTAGTAGTTTGAGAAGCTTCACTTTTGAAACCAAAGAAACAACAACATAGTGGAGAAACGCAACATACATCATAGACAAAGAAGAGGAACAAGCTGATATTGTGGCTAGAAGGCACATATTACCACCACCCGCGCGGCAATAAATATCCTCTTTTTCATGATCTTATAATTCTCTAAATGATCTCATCTAAAATCAAAATCTCCAAGAGAAGGTCTACATGCCGCTATTTCAAACTTAGACATCATAGTTCAAAGTATATTATAAGATGTATCCTAAGACAATATTGCAACCGAGATAAATCACTAAGGAGACATTTTCTACGCTATTTCATGGATGATCCAGATCTACACATTTCACAAGAACTTCTCCTTGATCATAGGGTTTGAAAACTTTAGAGGTCTAAGATGTTTCTCACCACCTTGGTCTTCGAAAACAAAGGTTCACTTTAGGTCAACATTGGGTCAAACACCTTCATCCACCCCTTTATCAAAATACAAACTTCACTTCACCAAACTTTGTAAAAATTTCAAACACACCAACACCCTTTGACTTGGACATCAATCAAACCCAAACCCTAACTTAGCTACTTTGTATGTAAAATGAATCCTTTTCCATGCATTTGGTTAAGTTAGTTATCATCTTTGAACTAGTTTATCTTGAAAGTCACGAGTCTACCTTAAAGATTCTCAAGTTCATAAACATCCTTTATCCAAACATTAAACCATCAAACTTAAGTCAAAAGTGTTGTCCCAAAATGTTTGCAAAGATCACTCTTCACATCATTCATATTTTCATCTCCCATTGTCACCATTGCTCCAAAAAGACTTAGAGCATCCCTTCTACCTAGATTTGAGTCAACTAGAGAGTTCAAACATTACAAATCTCAACACAACTCTCCCATAGTTGACCCAAAATCTATGGTAAAAACAAGATCACAACACATGAGAATCATGGAGAAAACCAAAGTAAAATTTACCTCAAGTGATCCCAATCCTCAATAATTTGATCCAAGAAGTCAAGTTACCCCATCACAACAACCCTCGTCTCCATTAGGACCATATGAGATAGAAGAGGTCACAAACAACCCATTTGGACTTACTAAGGAAGAAATCATGGAGTAAAAACAAGAATTTCAAGCCTTATGTAGCTCTGATTTCCCCATCTTTTGTTGCTCAATCATTGGCACAAGGCTTGAATTCATCTACCATTCAAACAACTCCATCACTAGGGCTAAGTCAAACACCTATTCCTAGTCTTGCAACTAGTCTTGGTAAATATTTTTGCCATACTCCTCCATTTGAAAGAAACACACTTGTGGGCACCCTAAACACTAATCCGCCTCAAAACACAACTTGGACACCAACATTTGGGGCTCCTCCCGTTCCTGAGAATCCCTAACATCCATATAAACCACTTACACTCCATTACTCTACAACAACCTCAACATATCGGGGACACCCATCTTCATCCATACCCATGAGTACCACAAGTGTTCCCAACATCACACAAGGAAGTATGGACCAAGTGTCTCAAATAGACCCAAAAGGGAAAGTTAATACCCTTGTATAAAATCAACCCTTAACAAAAATAGGAACATCTTTATCCAACCCCTCAATCGGTTCATCCATACCATTGGTTTTACAAAACACATCCGTCCCATCCATCACCAACCCATCTCAAAATAACCCCTTGGTCATGAATCCCATCAACCAAGGTAATACCTTGATCACATCCCAAACACAAGGAAATCCCCAAAACATCGATCAAGAGAACCCTTTCAATCAATGGACTCAAGGCCCTGATGTGCCATTACCATCGCAATATCTAATGGCACCATCATCATCTTTCCCCACGGTCCCTCTCGTCATGCAAAATCAATTGGGACCTCAAACTTACATTCCTCCATCCCAATCCAACATCTTACAAGGAATGTTAAACCAAGGGAACCCCAGCCACTCATTAGCAATCCACTACCCATATAAAAAATCAACACCCTAAACCCATCACAAATGTCCCAACAACCAACTGATCCTACATTGCAAGCACATGCCTTAGCTTTACACCAAGCACAACATGCATATCAACAAGCCGTCCAACAAAAGCAACAAAAACAAGCAGCCCTAGCAACACAACAACAACAAGAAGAAGTAGCCCTAACAACACAACAACAACAACAACAAGCAACCTTAGCAACATAACAACAGTAGCAACAACAACAAGTAGCC
>VDFB02109256.1:0-70189 GCA_007258455.2 Sequoia sempervirens | reverse complement strand
CATGACATAATAGGGGAATATTCTTCCAAATTTGAAATCCTTCCTAGTGGACTTTGTCCTTCCAACAAGACATTTATTTCATCTTTTGCATTGAGCCAAGTGGCATTTAAGACATTCCTTTTTCCCTCTTACATGTCATTCATTATTTTCAAATTCCACCTAATTGCATTTATGGGCACATTCATCAAAATGTGCACATCCCTCATCCATTCTCATCTTGACACGTGGCACTTAGCCAGTGGTTAAAAGTTAGTCCCACATTGCTTCATTTTGGGAATTTCTCCATCTTTCCTTTCTATAAATAAGAGGTTTCTTTCCTCATTTCATCATCCACAACTTGAGCAAACTTACTATACTCAATTTTATCTTCAAGCATTAGAATTTTCATCAATTTCACCAAGGCATAGCTAGGTTATTACAAGTTTTCTCCATGGATTTCATTTGAATCAATCACCAAGTGGATCAATCATCACCAAAAGCTTGCATAGGAGTTGGGAAAGGGCCAATTTCCACATCAAATTGGCACCAACTCCCCCATAAGATCAAGAGTTTGCATGTTTTTAATAGGATTTAATCTATTCCCTTTCTTTTTTTATTGTGTTCTTGCTTTTATTCCTATTTTGAGCATTGTTAATGGATTTTATGGGGAACTTTGATCTTAGCTTGCATTTGAATCTTCTAATGTGTTTGTTTGTTGTCTTTTGTAGGTGATAGGATCTTGGTTCTACATTTTGGTATAGTGTTTGTTGTTGTGGTGAGAGGCTTCGTCATATTGATGATTGGGATTGTGGTGGTGGATGGTGTTATTGATACACTTGGTCCTTGAGAGACCATGTTTTGGGATACCTAGGGGATGGTTGATGATGTAATGGAGGTGGCTTGAATTATCGAGATGGTTGTCATATGTTGTTGCGATGTCAATGACAAGATGGAAGGATTTTGCATGATATTTTGGTTGATTTGATTTTGTTGATTGATATTTGGTAAAGGGGTAAGCCCTAAACCAAGAGGTGGTGTGGATATTGATGGCAAGGGGGGAGTGGTGGAAATGTGAGTGGCATACTCCCTTGGGGGAATGATGAAGATTTAGTGTGAAAGATGCCCCCTGGTCCAAATAAGTATCCTGCTCCTTGTGAGGTTATGGGGAGAGAAGTTTGAGGTGTTGCATGAAATTATTATGATGGGTCATTAGGATCATGGAAGGTGAGAGGGAAATATGGATGTGATGTATTTTGTGGGATGGATTACCCCAAGATGGTGTTTGTGTCCAACTCTTGATTATTCACAAGAAGGTGTATTTCTAATGCATTAATAAATGCACTCCCTTTGTTAACAATGGGTTGAGTTGGAGCAATGGATGATGTAATTTGAAGGATGGGTTGAGTGATGCTTTGGAATGGAGGTGTAGATGAGATTGGGGGCATGGATGAAATTGGAGGCATGACCCCAAAAGGTTGTTCCACAATGGTACTCACATCAAAATCAGAAGGGAGTTTAGCCCCTTGTTTTGTTAATTCAAGAATGTATAGCGAGGGATTGAGTCTCATCATGATGTTGATGATTCTATGATTCTCTGGATTTTGGACCATCTCGATGATCTCATCTTGTGTCATTCTGAAGGCATTATTAGTGATATCCTCTACTTGATTTTCCTCTTGAGGATTTTGTGATGATGAAGGAAAGTTAGTTAGAGGATTGCTTGATCCAATGAGATTCATCTCAAATTTTTTTTGGCTTAGGTCACTTGAAGTGGATGTTTCTTTGTTGGCTTCCATGTTCCTCTTGTGTTGAGATCTAGTTTGCACCATAAAATAGGGATCAATTTTCAAGAATGTGGGAGATGAATCTCTAATTATTTTGAATGATCTAACTTTAGGTACAAAAGAGGAAATTTAGGATGTTTTAAGGATCAAAAGTATGGTGGTGAAATGTGTGAAAGGTGGATGATATGAATGATTAGAACTCTTGAGAAATATTGAAGGAGATGTTAAACTTTAGGACTTGGATTTGATGTTTGATTTTATTTTGGGATTGAATTTGATTGAATTTGGATTTGGATAGTGAACTCATAAAATCTAAGAGGCTATATGTTGCACTAGAGTAAATTTGTCCTTAAGATCCTAATTTGACTAAGTGTGAGAAGAAGGATTCATCTAAAAACACCTAACCAAACAAGATAGATTTTTTTTTTGATCGGATTTTGATTTTGGATAATGAACTCCTAAACCCCAAGATGTTATATGTTATCAAGGGATAAACTTGTCTAGAAGGTTTGATAATTTGATTAGATATGTAGAGAAGGATGCATCTACACACATCTAATCAAACAAGATGATTTTTTTATTTGTTTCAAATGATTTTCCCAAAGTTTAACATGTAGGATTTTTCCAAGATTTTCAAAAGTTGATGATGAGATGATTTTGGTTTGATGTTCAAAATATGGATGAAGGTTTGATTTTGATCCTATGTGTACCTAAAAAGACACTTGTTTACAAGACCTTGGTTTTGAAGAACATGCTTTACTCTAGAAAAGGTGTTCAAATTCCCATAAAATATTTGTATTTTTTTGACAAAAGAATTCATACAAATTTGGATTATTTCTTGAAGCTCTTTTGTAAAAGTTAAAAAGCAGTCTTCGTCTGAATTCATATAGCACTGAGAGACACTTTTAGTGATCTTTTGGACTAAGAGCTTTTACCTTTGGTTTCTGGATCTTGATCTTGCATGAAATCATTTGAGGCACATGTGTGGGGTTCAATCATTCTTTAGCTTTGCTCAATGAGTTCTTTTAACCACAAACACTTCTTGATTAGGTTTTGAAATTAGATGTCTAATGTTTTAATTTCTTCTAATCCCACAAAGTGTATCATGTTGAAATTGAGGAAATAAAAGAAAGAGTTACCTAATGTTTACTTTAGTAGGAGAAAATCGAGATGAAATTCAAATGCCTAGAAAAATCTAAGGATATGAATCCCAAGGGAAAGCAAAGACATGTGAATTTGTTTAAGGATATTTGCTTTTCCTAAAGGGTTTGAGATTTGATGCTCATGTTAAATGTTTTTTCTTCCAATGTTTTCGATCAAGCAAAGTGTTTGGATTTCAAGAATATGTACAACCCTATGGATGTTTGAGACAATATTTGTTGAGTCCCCACTTGGATAAGTCCAACTATGCTTACTTCCAGTGAATGGTTAGATACTTGACCCATTGGCTCCCCTCCATGGCTCAACACTTCTTTCGGGGTAGCTAAGTATTAGTACCCATGAATCTCCCATGGCATACTTTCTATCTCTACTAAAAGCCGTAAAATTGTGGGGTGGCTTCAGAACGAGGTTCTTGCACCAACAAATAGATAGGGATTTTGGATTTTCTACACAAGGGTTTTAATGTGGGCATTCCATTCATGGGGGACCATCCATGTGGCGAGAGACCATTGCTTCCCTTCTCATCAGAATAATCCTCTTGATATTGGCCTTTGTTCTAATATCCACACTTATATCCCGAGTGGAAGTCGCTTGGCTTTAGCGTGTTCCTAGTTGGGTCATTCCCTTGGGTGAGTACTTTTTCCCACAAGGTAGGCCATCTAAGATAAACAAAAGGAAGCGAACATATCTGTAACTTGATCAATCTTTGTTGCGAACCAAAGAGAGACAATTTATGCAATATGCTCCACTCACACTCGCAATATTTGTTTAATTTTAAAATTCAAATTGAATTGTGTGGGTAATTATTTACGCAACTTAATGTCACCAAAAGGCCTTTTGATTCTCAAGATCATTGTGAGGTGTGAGAGAAGCGCATACATCCTTTTAATGATGTTACTTTGAGTAACTAATTACAAAACAAAGAAACACTTGTTCATTTTAAGTCCACAAAGGAATGATTTGATTGTTTTTAGTGCACCAAAACAAAATATGGAGATTGCCTTGTTCAATTGTTATTCCTCAACCAAATCTAGTGAGTTTGTCTAAATTTCTTTTTAAACCCCTTTGTAGCAAAAATTGAATTATTATTTTTAGAGCCCAAAAGGAATTTAGTGGGTCCTAAGCTTGTGAAAGATAACAAATTTTTAAGAGAAATTGTGAATTCTCTAAGAGTGTTAAACAAACACTAAAGTGTTAAAAAACACTTGGTATCATGAGATAATGATGTCATTATGAGACCTCCACTAGATTTCCTTTCTTCACCTTGAATAAACCAACCTACCAAGAAACCAGTTAGAACTAAAAAATAGAGGTCAGGAAATCAATTAATAACCCAAATGATTAGAATAAAAAAAAACATGTCATAAAAATTGAGATTTCATTTTTTTCTTTTACTCCAGTGGTGGAACCTGCACAGGCAATGCAATTTGAAAGACCCAGTGGTGCTATATGGCACCACTAATTCTACATGCGTCACTTTGTAGCAAAACAAGAGGGTGATGGCATCACTATTTTTCCTAGTGGTGTTGTTTGGAATTTGAAAATTCCAGCATGTGAAAATAGAACTAGTGTAGTTTAGAATTTTGAATTATGGGTGGGAATACCAGTGTCATAGTTGGAAATTTGAAGTGGTACTATATGGCAACGTTGGTGGGGTAGCGGTTCTGAATAGTGATGTTGGTCTAATAGCGGCACACTTCCCTGTAGACACCAAAAAAACACAAAAGCATAAATTTTTTGATAAAAAAATGATTAGAAAATGAGACCTGCCCTCCTTCTAGCACCAAAATGTAGAACCAAGATCCTAGTACCTGTAAGAGACAACAAACAAACACATTGGAAGGTTCAAATGCAAGCCAAGATCAAATTTCTCCATAAAATCCATTAACAATGCTCAAAATAGGAATAAAAGCAAGAACACAATAAAAAAAGCAAGGGAATAGATTAAATCCTATTAAAAACATGCAAACTCTTGATCTTATGGGGGAGTTGGTGCTAATTTGATGTGGAAATTGGCCCTTTCCCAACTCCTATGCAAGCTCTTGATGATTTGGTGATGATTGATCCACTTGGTGATTGCTTCAAATGAACTCCATGGAGAAAACCTGCAATAACCTAGCTATGCCTTGATGAAATTGATGAAAATGCTAATGCTTGAAGATGAAATTGAGTATAGTAAATTTTCTCAAATTGTGGATGATGAAATAAGGAAATAATCCTCTTATTTATAGAAAGACAAGATGGAGAAATGCCAAAAATGAAGCAATGTGGGACTAACTTTCAACCAATGGCCAAATGACACTTTTTAAGATGAGAATGGATAAGGGATGTGCACATTTTGATGAATGTGCCCATAAATGCAATTAGGTGGAATTTGAAAATAATGAAATGACATGTAAGAGGGAAAAAGAATGTCTTAAATGCCACTTGGCTCAATGCAAAGATGAAATAAATGTCTTGTTGGAAGGACAAAGTCCACTTGGAAGGATTTCAAATTTGGAAGAATATTCCCCTATTATGCCATGTTGAGAGAAAATAGGGATTTAATAAATGAATTAAATCTATTTTCATGTGCAAGTGGAAGAAGCTAGAGGATGGGACATGGATTAGGATTAAATTAATTTAATGAGAGATTAGATGATGACAAATTTGACTTAGATTTATGGGTTGATTTAAATCAAAGATGAGAAGAATGTGATTTTAGAGATAGTTAAATAAATATTTATTTTTATTTAACTAAAGGGGATGATTGGTTAGATTAAATTAAACAAGGTTTAATTTATTTAATTTAATAGATACAATTTAGAGATTAATTAAATAAAATTGATTTATTTAATTAAATAAAGAGCTAGGGTTAATTAGATCAAATTGATTGATTTAATTAACGATAGAGAATAACTTAATCAGATAAATGATTTATTTAATTAAGAGAGGAAAATTGATGACTTTAATCAAATAAGGGTATTCGATTAAATGGTTAGATTGAGGGATGATTTAGGATAAAACGGTGTTAGTAATCAGGATCAAGCGTGTAGCATCAATCAGTAAATTTTACGTGTCTACACTACCTTCCACTCCTAAGGTTGAGATCCAAGACAAGGGTTGTGGGGAATATCACATGAAGACGTCTTATTGTGTTAGCCATCTGGTTCCTCCTAAATCATATGGTTTATCTACAGTAGATAGGAGATAGTCTGTGGTCACTATACACATCCCTCCCACAACAACTTTCACTAAATGTGGAGAATTAAGCAAAGAAGCTATAAATGAATATGACGTAACCCCCTGGTTATATAAAGAAGACAATGAAGAATCTCCTCCACTTGCTCAGATACCTACAAATCAATTTGGAAAAGGTTTCACAATAATGCAAAGCAAATGATATAATGGACGTAGTGGCTTAGGGTTACATCAAAATGGGAGGACCAAACCTATCATTGTTTCTAAATGGCCAAAAGGCCTAGGGCTTGGGTTTCAACCACTCTAGATTGGCGTTTCTAGTACCACATCATCTTTAATAGAGGAAGTAAGTGCTTTTGAAATTATCGAGATATCCAATGAACCATTTGACCAACCCTACTATGATTCCCCCAACTCTAATGAATATGAGTGGGATTCCCTATCCTCTACCTCTATCATGAACCTTGATAAACTATTTGGAGAACTTGACTCAATGCTTAAATCCTCACAATGTCCATCTAGTTCCTGACCACAAAAGACTTTGACAAAAGAGGAATGGTTTAAACATTACTATTGGGAATCTATTGATCCTACCTCTTGGGAACCTGACAAATCCACTTCCGATAACCAAACCTTAGCAATAGGACCACCATTGAATTCACCTAGATCCAAGAAAAAGATCAAAGAGGACTTGGTAAGAAACCTTTGTGACTCTATGAAAAACTCAACCCTTATCTTGACTCTTGTGAACTTTGACACCTCTGATGATGACATGCCATTAGTATATCCCCAGCTTATCAATTGGGATCAACAAGACACTCCCATCTTAGATATCTTTGAGAATGATGAAGCAATTGCTGAGTTCCTGGGACTATGAGAATGCATACCTAGTGGTGATCATAAGGTTGAATTTACCATATATTTGGATAACATGGCATATTTTTGGGAATTTGTTCAACCCTCTAGTTGCAAAAATAAGAAAAAGAATGAAAAGGATAAAAATAACGAGTCTCTAGGTGAAAACCGAAAGGTGCCTTTAGACAATGAAAAAGCCAAAAATAAGGATGCATTTGAGGGTAAAAACCTCTTTGAGGCACCCAAGGATGGAGGTTTGAACATTCTCCTATTTTTTAGGAAAAGTCACCCATGTTAGTTGAAGAATCTATTGAATTCAACATAGGTACTTAAAAGAATCCCTGGCTAGTCTATTTTGCAACATTGTTGATAGAAACAAAGTAGCCAAAATTTCACAAATTCTTCACACAAATACAAATCAACTTTGCCTGGTCATATGCTAACATCATGGGATGGATCCTGAACTTATACTACATCATTTTCCCTTACAACTAGGATTTAAACCAGTGAAAAAAAAGTTAAGGAAAATGCACCCACAAATTACTCTACTAGTCAAGGCTGAATTAAAGCAACTATTGGATGTTGGCTTCATTAGATCAATTGACTATGCAGATTGGATTTCCAATCTTGTACCAGTCAAAAAACCAACAAGGGCATCCATATATGTACAAATTTTAGGGATATAAACAAAGCATGTCCTAAAGATGACTTTCCCCTATCAAATATAGACATGACAACAATATATAAGATGTTATCCCTTATGGATGGATTTTCAAGGTATAATCAGATCATAATTGCAATTGAAGACCAACCTAAGACAAACTTTACCTATCCACGGGGAACATATTGCTCAAATGTCATGCCCTTTGGACTCAAAAATGTTGGGGCAACCTACCAATGGGCTATGACAACTATTTTTCACAACCTCATACAAAATCTTATGGAGGACTATGTTGATGATCGTATAGCTAAATCAGTGACAAGAGCTGATCATTTATAGGTTTTAGACAATATTTTCTAAAGGATTGAAGAGTATAAAGTGAGACTATATCCAAAGAAATGTGTATTCGACATCAAATAAGGAATTTTTTTAGGATATATCATTTCTAGACAAGGCATTGAAGTGGATCCATCCAAAGTAAAAGCAATAATAGACATGCCTCCACCAGCTAATCTGAGTCAACTAAGGACACTACGAGGGAGACTGCTATTTATCAGTAGATTCATAGTGTAGTTAGTAGATAAGACATATCCCTTTCATCATCTACTTAGAAAAGGAGTACCCTTTGTATGGACAGGTAAGTTCCAAGAAGCTTTTCAATTGATCAAAGATTACCTACTCACACCACTAGTCTTAATGCCACCTATTGAGGGACAACCATTGATTCTATACATTTCAGAAACTACCTCATCATTAGGAGAATTGCTTGCACAAAATGACAATGAGGGTCATGAAAGTGCAGTATACTATATTAGTTGCACTTTGGTAGGTTATGAGCTCAATTATAGTACCATTGAACGTGCCTATCTTGCAGTAGTTTTTGCTAGTTAGAAAATTAGGTACTACATGCTAAACCACCAAAGGATGTTGATTGCAAAGATAGATCCTCTGAAATATCTCCTTAGAAAAGCAACACTAATAGGACGACTGGCCAAATGGGTAATGATACTTAGAGAATATGATATCCAGTACATAGAAAGAAAAGCTATCAAAGGAGTCATTGATGATATAATTGGATGATGCACTGATACAAGCATATCACCCTTTAGTTGCAGATTTTCGTAATGAGTTCATATTCACTCTTGAAATAGACACAACATGGAAATTATACTTTGATGGGTTCCACACAAATCATGGCTTAGGGGATAGTATAATGTTTATCAAACCATAGGGTGACTCTATTCCTAAGTCATTTAGGATAGCTTTTTCATGTACTAATAACATAGCAGAATACGAGGCTCTTGTGACAGGATTATGCATGAAAGTCAAATGGAAGATCAAGAACCTATAGGTTTATGGTGATTCTCAACTAGTAATCCGATAAGTAAATGATGACTATGAGACTAAAGATGAAAATTTGGCCCCATATAAACACATGGAAGATAGTTTCAAAGAATATTTTGACAAGGTAGACTTTCATCAAATACCTTGTGTTCTAAATAGGGTAGTAGGTGCCATGGAAACTATTGCTTCACTCTTGGACATACCTAGCAATGTGCCAAAATTTGAGTTTTTGGTAGAATAGATTTTGGTCCCTGCCTATGACATCCCAGATTCAAAGATGGTGTGTGAGATTGTTGGTCCTGATTCCTCATGGTATAAAGACATATACAACCACCTTAATGTTGAAATCATACCCCTTGACCTTTCCAACAACCAATGTAGGATATTTATCCGTAAGGCAGCCAAGTATTCCATCATTGGAGATACCCTTTATAGATGTTCCCTAGAGAATACCCTATTGAGATGTCTCGATATTGAGGAAGCACAAGCAACCTTGCATGGGGTGCATGAGGATATATGTGGATCCCATTCTAGTAGTCCTACCTTAATTAAGAAGATTATGAGATTGGGTTATTATTAGCCTACAATGGAAAAAGACTCATATATCTTTGTCAAGAAATGTCGTCAATGTCAGATACATAGAGACTTGATACATGTACCAACATAGGAGCTCCGTCCAATAATGTCACCATGGCCCTTTTCCTAATGGGGACTCAATCTTATAGGAAAGATACACCCTACATCATCCAATGACCATAAATTCATTATCACTGTAACTAAATACTTTACCAAGTGGATTGAAGCTATTCCTATGACCTACATCACTGACACACATATTTATATGTTTATCCTAAACTATATCATTTGTCAATATGGTGTCCCTTAGTCCATAATCATTGATAATGGCTATCCATTCAAGAACCAAGAAGTTTGTCACCTTTGCGAAGAATTCCATATCCAACATCATTTTTCTACCCCATATTACCCACAAGGTAATGACCAAGTAGAGGCATCTAATAAAACAATCATCTGAATCCTCAAAAAGAATATCAATGATGTTGGTCGTGATTGGCATTTACAACTTAATCCAACCTTATGGGCTTACTGCACAAGCATCTGTACTCCCATCGGTGCCACTCCATATTCCTTGGTATTTTGTGTTGAGGCCATCTTGCCTATTGAGGTCAAGATTCCTTCCCTAAGGGTATTCTTGAAAGGGAATATTGACAATGAAGAGTACCATGTGTCAAGACTACATGAGCTATAGTTCCTAGATGAATAAAGACAAAAGGAATTAGATCATCTCCAATCATATCAAAATCATCTTCGTCACAACTACAATAGGAAATTCTTGAATAGAAATTTTGACAATGGTGACTTGGTTTTAATGGAGAATCCAAAGAATCAAGCAGAAAGAGAGAAACCAGGAAAGTTCGAACCAAACTGGTTAGGACCTTACATTGTCACAAAAGCCTTTGGATCAGGAGCATATCAACTCTCTACTCTTGAAGGGGAACCATTGTAATCACCAATCAACAACCTTCATCTAAAGAGGTTCTATGCATAGCTTCTGAGAGTCTTGTCTTAATCATCAAAAATAGAAAAAAAATAGAAAAAAAAAATTTGTTACCTAGGTGAAAACCTGTCAATCAGGCATCTTGGTAACATGAAAAAAATTGAAAAATCCAGAAAATAGTAAAGAGAAATAATCCATCTAATAGTGAAAACCACTTTGGTGGTGCTTTGGATAAGTACCATGGTGAAAACCTGGAAAACAGGCACCATGTGTAGTCAACTCTACTCCTTTGTCTACCATCATTCCAATCTGACTTCCCTGTATATATCATCTATCTTTCTTATCCATACCCTTGTACATATCATCCACAATAAATGGTTGTCCTTTCCATAACTTGGAACGATTGACATCGAGCCCACCTCATATCCCCCTTCCATATTATTCATAATAAATTGGTCTTATATCTAACTAGGGGAAAGAAATTGAATTAGGTCATATTGGTTCTCACATTGGCTATTTTGAAGACATGAAACCTTTAAAAATCCAAAAACATCAAAAAACTTCAAAAAAGACAAAAAATCAAAACATGTCAAAAATCCAAAAAATAGAGTCAAAGTTAGTCACACTTATTAGTCTTTGTCATTTATCAAAATACGTTGCCTTTGCGACTAGACATAGGCAAGGTCATTTGTCGATGTGCCCCTGAGGCATTAGGTCAGTCCTATTAGGTTTGTCTGTATAAAATCATGACTCAATCCATATGTCTATATGACAAGGTCATTGGTCATGTCGAACTATGAGGTCTCTACATGCATAACGTAGGTAAGGCCATCAAGCGATGAGCCCTCAAGACCGCACTAGGTCAGTCCATTAGGGTTCATCACATACACTACCACACACATTATATATTTTTCATGCAAATCAATATTTTTATAGTCAATCTTGTCAGTCAAAGTCTAGTCAAACTATGAGGTCTTTGTGTGTATAACATAGGAAAGGCCATCAATCGATGAGCCCTCAAGGCCACACAAGGTCAGTCCTTTAGGGTTTGTTGTCATGCACAATCAATTGTTAGCACATCACATCAAGTAATGCATCAACAAGATGAACAAGTCAACAATGTCATCAAGTCAAATAAAAAAAATTCCAAAGAAACAACCATAACAAATCAACTTATGTCTACTACAGGATGTGTCCTTCCTGAAAATAGACATCATAAAAAAAAATCAACATGTCTTATATAGGATGAGTCCTTCCTGAATATAGACATTGTCAAAAAATCATTATTGCCTTATACAGGTTGTCACATCAATGACATCAGACTCAACGTATTATATGATGTGTGTCTTTCTGAAACTAGGCTTTTGCAATGCCTTATAAAGATAGTCATAACATCGAAACCAGACTCAACATCTTGTATGGTATGTGTCCTTCCTGAAATTAGGCTTTGTCAATCAATCTTCTTATCAATCAAAACAATCAAATAAACAAATCAGGTTTTGGAAAATATTTTACTGGCTTTGACTTTGTGGCTTGTTTATCTTATCATTTCATTTGAATTTATGATTGGAATCCTGTTACTAGCTTTCTCAAGGATGTCCCATGAAGGATTTAGAGAAGCAACGATGTATCTGAATTCTATTTTCTTTGATTGTTGTTTTTCAACTGTCTTTTAACTTTGATTTTTGAGTCATGTTACTAGTTTCCTCAAGGATGCCCCATGAAGGATTTAGAGGAACAATGACGTCTCATGACCCATGTTTTATTTTGTTTGTTGTTTGTGGTTTGTTTTGAAAACATGACTTTGGAAACTATGCCCTTAGTATGAGTTAGGACATTCCTTGTCTACGACTATTTTTTTTAGCAAGTGAATGACTTTTCACACCTTGATCTATCATATATCATGGTGTTTGTCTCCATAAATGTATTAGTTACCGCTTAATGATGATTTAATGCAAGGCCTATTGTGTTACAACAAAACATCAAAGATTTCTAATACTAACATCCATGTCTTTTATTATTCATCTTGGCACTAACATTTCTTCTTTCTATCATTATGACGGAGTCCTATGACATACAAAAATATAAAGCATCCTACATATGCATTCATGCTAGAAATAACATGTAACTATCATACATTATTTAGAACCATACATATATGCTGCATTTGAAAACAAAACAATTAGGCATCTATCATATCTAGGAAACCATGGCATAATAGGCATTCATTATCATAGATTACATAATATATAACATCACATGTACATAGAAATTGTAAATACGTACATCACATTGCATCTCGTTAATCATCATATAGAATCAACATAACATAATATCATATAGGTTGCATAAACATCATAAATTAAATATGATAGCATCCATAACATGATCATCCACCACATGTACATATTAAATAAGAACTGCATATCATATAGAACATATGCATAAATAGAAGATTGCATAATCATAAATAAGAACTACATATCATATAGATCGCCGCCAAAATCATATATATATATATCACTCAAAAAGTGTCACATCACAATGTCATAATGTATCTATCAAAATGAAGCCCGCAGGCTCTATGATCAAAATACAATGTCTAATGAATAAATATTAGAATATGTCTCTATCCAGAACTCCCACTACTCCCATGTGGAGAATGTGGAGGTGAATGATGATGAGAAGCTACTGATCTCTGTGCAAAAGGAGGCCTATCATATTGTCTTGATCTATGAGGTCCCTTGACCCCCTATGTACTCACTATCTTGCTTTGTGTCCTACTATGTGATCTACTATTGTGTGCCTGTGAATAGCTAGGAGCCTATCTCTCAAGAGGTATCTCCTACTCATATAGATCCCTGTAATATCTCTCCCGATCACCAGTTCTAACTAACTCACAAGCGAAGGTAGTGGCTGGCCCAATGCAAAGAGCTGTAAACTCTATAAATATCTGCTCGGTCTCCTATCTTTGAGCTATGGCCTGATCTCTATCCATATATTCTCTATCTCTCTCCATCACAACTAAACCCGCTCTACCATCAATACCCTCATTCACTCCTTTAGAGCATCTACTATGGCCTACAAATCGACGACCTGCTAATCAATAGGGCCTATATCATCCTATCATCACTCATCTCTCCTATCATCATCCCAATCCTCCAAAATATTGTCTTAGAGCTCTTGCTCCTAATCATCCATATCCTCCTCCTTCTCATCATCCTGGTATCCTAAAAGCATACCAAGAGCATCTATCTCCGCCTCCTCCCTAATCGCCTCCTCCTCCTCTACATGCTCATTAGTAATATCCTCCTCTGCTGCATGCTCCTCTCCACCAACTCCAACACCAACACCAACATCCTCCTCTCCTTCACCAATATCCAACATGGTCACATCCTCGCTCTCTTTCTCCTCCTCACAGACATGTGACAAAGGTGGGCCTCAGCCTCTGCAACCTTGTCGACCCCCACCACCACCCCTCTGACCACCTCCTCTCCCATCTACATCATCACCCCTGCCACCTCCACCCTTGCGACCTCTACCTCTACCATGCCTACCTTGAGGTCCTATCCCATGCCTCTCCACAGGTGCATCCTGATCTGGATTGATATAGGGAACCGGCTTGTGACTACCCCACCAAGTATCATATGCAACCGTCATTCTAGGATTTGCGGCTCCGCCTCTCCATCCCCACTGAACAGGCTACAGTGCATCAATATCTACCTCAACTGTACCAATGGGAATCTCTATTCCCCATAGAGTAACCTCCCTAGAAGATCGTGCATACTCTGCTCGGCCTCAAGGCTCATCCTAAACCTCTCCAAACTATCTCAAGGCTCTATCTGGTAAATGCCCCTCAATAATATGTACATGTGAAACTGTCTGGCCAATCAAATACTATGTCTATCTGTAGAAGGGAAGGTGTCCATCCTCATCTGGCCATTGTGTGCAATCCATGCAAGATCTCCAAATAAACTATGCCATCATGTCAATGGAATGTCTGTAATAACTAGTGTCTCCTACATGTATCTAGGTATTTTCCCTTGCATATTAGAAGGCATAAGGAGCTCCCTGCTCCAGCTTAGCTATAACAGGCGAACAAAATATAGCAATATGTTCCTACACCCATACCATCAACAGAGTGGTACCACAACTCATCGACCGTGCCTCTCTATAAGCTATATCATGCAAATGAAAATATAACATGACAAGCAAACAAGGGCCCTAGGAATACATGACCTATCTCTCCAACATACCCACTAGAATCTCCCCCCATCCCACTGGAAATCCATGACCTCGACGGTCAGACAAAACTATATCCCCAATCAATGTACATAAAAAACAATTTATTTGAAAAATCTATCGGCTAAAACATGCCATCTAATCACATAATGATCTATCCCTAGCTGTATAATATCATCATGTGGGTAATATCTATGCATCTCACTGAAACTCATCTGTGTATCATACACAACCCTAGCACCCCTAATTGGTAGTCTCAGAATCCTATATACATCCTATAATGTGACAGCGGCCTCACATATAGGTAGATGAAATGAAGATGTCTAAGAGTGCCACCGCTTGCAGAGAGCAATCAATAGACCTCAGTTAGCCTGAATAGTGGGCATAAAGGTAACATGATGCAAACCTAGGTGCTAGAGGAATCATCTCTCCCCACTTTGTAGCTGATCCTGAAAGTCAAAAGTCAATGGTCTAGATTCTCTTGTATAAATTGGGTCCAACACAACCTACAATGGCATAATGCATACCTCATGTTAGCAAACAAACAACCTTTTATAGTCCAAAATGTAAAAAAAAAATTGCCAGTCAAATGCGTCATTATCCTATTCAAATGCATTTCAGAAATGCAAATGCGCACAATTGTAAAGCACATCCAATCAAATGACCATTCAAACATGCAAATGCATACTAAAATTACAAATACATTGCAAAAATCTATATGCGATACTATCCATCACGCATGCATTGCAGTTATACATATGCAGTGCAATATAAAACAAATGCAATCAATTATCAAAATGCCTACGCTATCCTATGACGTAAAGTTACAAATGTGGCATTCCAAAGATAGATGTGTGCATTACGTACTCATATACATTGCAAAATAAAGTGACACATGACAAAAACATGAAATAAATGCCTAGTTATGTGTGAAATCCAAAATTTCAAGAGACGGTATCTGAGTACTTACTAGGGGTCCCGCGTCGGCAGGTGGTCTGAACGTCTGAATGTGATATCCACAATGCCATGAGTGAGGGACTAGAACTCTAGAGCACAAAATCACAATTTCTAAACTTGAGAGGTTAAAATGAATGAGTTTTCTACCCAATTTGTATTTATACCTAGGGTTTTTGGTGGCATTTTTCAAACCTTCTATACTGGATGCACCATTTTCCATCTTTTGACGACTATTTTTCCTATCAAACTTCCTCCAAACTGATTTCTGTCAACACCATCAAACTTCTGGCTATCCAATTAACTAATTGGGACCATTTCCAAATTTTTTGGATTTTTTTGAAAATTTGTCGGGGGCATACCTTCACCTATTCCACATTGGGGTATGACTCGAGCATGTTTCTAATTGGTTTTCTTTGACACAACACCAAAATGACATTGTATCAAAGAGGGGAAAAATGTAGACACTGAAATTTGGTCTAAGCCCGTGAATTCAATTTCTTCATAATTCATATTTTCATGGTCATTATTAAATAATGTTAATTATTTAATTATTCTCTAAGGTATTTTCTCATCTATTAATTAAATAACTTTTAATTATTTAATTAAGTCATTTTAACATTTATTCCTCTATTAATTAAATAAACTTAATTATTTAATTAATTCATATTATCTTTATTCAAATCCTGATTAATTAAATAAATGTTCTTTATTTAATTACACCTCTAATCGAATTTATTCCCTTTTCTAAAATTAAATAATTTCTTATTTAATTTATCTTTATCACATATTCAACCACAATTAAATAATCATTTAAAATTATTTAATTATTCGCTAATCTTTTCTTTAGTCAATTAAATAAATCTCAATTTATTTAATTTAATCCTCTAATTTCGAATGACGAATTAAATAATCATTTAATTCATAAAAGAATCACTTTTGACATATTCTTCTATATTTGGATAATCGCTTAACTTATCTAATTATTGATTTCCACTTGACTCAAGATCTATGTAAATCAGTCAGTCATCTCCTTATTTAATATTTGGTTGTTTTAAACAAAGAGACTCTGTCTTAATCAATCAATTATCTTGTTTTAATTCTTCTACATGCACACATTTATTAATTAAATAACTTTATTTAATTAATTCAATTCATTTGTGCATTCGAACAGACTGCTTCCTCCATGGTAATATTTATCCTTTTCATGCAATCTTTATTCTTCTAATTTTCAAATACTTTCAACTAGAGATTAAATCATTATTTAATCTTGATCTCTATCTTTTAGGTTTTATCACTCATGTCACTACTAACACTTATCTCAATGCATGTCGAATCTTTTAATCTGAATCGTCTATCTATCTTTCAATCTCAACCTATCATTCGAACAATCAATTTTCTATAAATTGACCTGACCTTCATCATTGTGACTCCTCCTGAAATCTTATGACTTTTGGAAGCAATATTAATCTTTGATGTTTTGTTATTATCACTATCATAGGCTATACTTTCACTTAGAAATTTGAGGGCAAGAATAATATAGAAGATAGAATGGAGAAGGATAATGAAGATTAATCAATGGAATCGAATATGTGTGTTTGGTAAATTATGGATGTTTTCTTATTAGCTTTCCTTTGTACTCGATTACTTAGCTTTGTAGATTTTTTTAATTGCTTTTGAATTGCATTAACTCTCTTGTGTGTTTTTCTATGAGCTACAATTTTATTTTGTGAGGTCATGTTTACCTTGTTGTTGGTCGACAGGGAATTGTGGCATGTTGTGGATCTTTGAGGAATAATTTAGAAGGTGTTTTCATGATCGAGGATGTTGTTTTGGGTCATGACTTGGTTGTGGCCGACCCATTTGAGTTGACACATTATTTTACTAGCTGTTGTAATTGGGTTGACATGTTGAGAGTTAAATGATTCGTGGATGATGTAAATAGAAAATAGAGGATTTGTTACGAAGGACATAAGGAGGTAGATTGACAAGGTGCTAGATAGTGTGGAGTATGAAGCATGGTGATGAAGTATTCTGATCCAAAAGAATCTCAGAGCAGAGAGAGTATGGAGTAGGAAAATAAGTCAATGGAAAATTTTTGTATGAATTATTTGTAATCTCTGGGATACGACCTAGAATCTATAAAGCCTAAGAGGCATGTGTAATGTGTTTTGAGATTATAATATAAATTGGATGATCTTTGAAGGCTAGGTTTTTCCCTATTAGGGTTTTCCCAGGATATATCTTGTGTCTGGTGTTCTTGAATGTCTTTTATCTTTCTGTGGATTAGCTGTTAATTTCTGTTGCATATCTGTGTGATCATAGAGTTGGTAGTCTAGGCTACAAGGTTGGATAGTCCTTAATTGGATCCTCCGACCTTGGCTGCATCACATGTTGTATGTCTTGTGGCAATATTTCAAGAAGATCCTAGAGAATCACATGTGGTAATAGTTAAAAAAATATTCAAATACTTGAAAGGAACTCTAGAATTTGGTCTATGGTATTCTAGGGATATTGATTTCTCTTTGAGTGCTTACACAGATGCAAATTGGGTAGGTTGTACAAATGACAAAAGTACAAGTGGAAGTGCTTTATTTCTTGTAAGTAGATTGGTCTCTTGGATAAGTAAGCTTAAAGTATGGATGAAACAAACATTGAAGGATATCAAAGTACCATATGATGAACCTATTCCTATACCATGTGATAATACAAGTGCTATAAAAATTTCAAAAATCTAGTAATGCATTCAAGATCAAAGCATATCTCTATCTAGTATCAATTTCTAAGAGAGAATGTTGTAGAGAATTAGGTGAATTTGGAGTATGTGCCTACAAAGGATCAAATAGTAGACATTTTCACAAAGGGTCTTCCAAAAGATACATTTAAGTATCTCTAGCATAATCTAGGAGTTATTGCCTCTCCTTTTTAACTAGATGCAAGTTGGTGCATTTTTCCAAGTGAGCTATTCAAGATACATTCTTGGTCTTGGATTGATGAAGGCTACCTCTCAGGGGGAGTAGGTAGTGGTGTCTTTGGTTGGTGTAGTCAGGGGAGCATATCTTGTACCCCTAAGGGGGAGATAGTAGTGAAGAAAGAGCTGTGGAGAGAAAGTAAGTGAGAAAGAGTTGCTTGCAGGTATTGCCTGAAGTGGTATATGCAAGTGTTTCCCTTTGCCATTAATGTCAAAGGGAGAGAGTGTAGTCTAAAAAACACAAGGAAATAATTGATGCTGGAGAATCCTGAAAAATCCTAAAAAATAGAAGAAGAAAGGGGAGAAATGAAGAAGTATGAAATTTAAGAAATGTCCAAGTAAGGGGGAGTACTGCTTGATATAGGGTTGCTTTTGAGATATGGTGTTGCCATTGCAAGGTGGATTTTGTTGCTGATGTCTTTTCAAAGCTGGTGTTTCCATTATTGACAAAGAGGGAGATTGTTGGAGATTTGTGTTGTCATTGATGTCAACAGGGAGAGTGTTGTACTATGTTGTCCTCAATGTTGTCATTGATGTCAACTTATGTCAACCTCTAGTATGGTTTTGAGCAGGTGTTGTAGATGGAGAGATTGTTGGTGTTGCAAATGGGGAGATTGTTGCAATCTATAGAGTGTTATTTATGAGGTGTTTGTGATGTTGTTGATGTAGCTGATTCACTTGGTTTCCAAGTGATTTTGAGAAAATTTTAATAAGCGAGTGTACAAGGTGATAGAGTTGTGTTTTGCATTTTTCTCTACATTTCTTCATGGTGAAAGATGTGCTTGTGTAGTTTGGATGAGTTAATCATAGGTGTTATAATCATAGTTTTAGGTTTTGGATTGTATGACAGTGGAAGGTGTGTCTGACAGTGTGTTTCCCACATGAAGAAGGTTGTCTAGGAGAAATATAATTGCTCCACATTTCTCCGTGTTGAGGTTTCTTGCCTTGTAGATTTGGGAATGTGATAATATTGTATGTACCTACCTTCCCCTAGATATTTGAGTATTTAGTTGTTCCACAAGGTTGGCTAGTGAGTTGTATGCTTGTGGTAGTGTTGTTGGTTGCATAGGATGATAGTATTCTTAGTTGCAGGTGGTTGCAAAAATGTTGCTGAATATTTTGATGGTGTTACAATATTATGGGATGTTGTGTGATTTTTCTATGTGGTCCAAAGGATGTTTCCAAACCTATAGAATAATGAATTTATTGTTTGGTAGCATTAATATAGGTTTAGCTGACTTGGCATGTTAGTGTTACTTGTAGATGTGCTTTGTGGTTTGTGGAAGTTTGGTGAAGCATGTTGGTGTAGATTTGGGTCTTGGTTAACCCTTAGTGTGGTCCACCTTCACTTCTTTCCACCATGAAAGTGTTTGTTTCCAACCTATTTTTTAGTTGCACATTTGAGGTGCATACGTTTCATTGAGGCCACCCTAGACAAGATTGTTTGAGGTCGTAGAGGATATATAAGAAAGTTAAATTGTTGGAGATGGGGTAGATGTCAAGTATGATACGAATGTGATCAAGTGTGGTGATATGAGTGTGAGATTAAATTCCTAAGGCTTCTTTATGTAGTGAGTAATAGGTGTCTACATTTTTAGTGAACTTAAAGTTGCTAGAGGCAGTGAGCCAAAGGTTGCAGATGGTGTAGAGTTGTTGTGCTGGATCTTCTTGTTGCTCTGAGGTAGTGAGCCCCCTTGTAATAGTCTTCTTCTATTCTCTTCTATTCTAGATAGTAAGTACTTTGGGAAGTGAGCCATTCTTCTCTTTTGGGCAGCGCGCCCTTTCGAAAATGAGCTTATTATATTTGGTGTTGTTATTCATATATATGTGAGTTAATCCTCACCATGGTTTTTCCTTGATTAGGGTTTTCTATGTAAATCTAGTGTTTTATTATGTACGGTTGTGAATGTGTTAATGTCTCATTTTTTACATTCATGTTGATGCATAATAAGGTTTTGAAGGTTAGTGAGGGTTTTAATGTTTTAATGTATAACTAATTCACCCCCCTCTCAGTTGTCATGCATGTCTAATAGTATTAAATTATCTTTATCCCAATTCCTTGGGAATGCAACGACATTCTCTAGAAAATTAGACTTTGCATGAGGAAATAAAGCTTTGTGGAAACTAAGAACTAAAAATGTGATCATTCCTCAACATAGTGAGATGCCTCCTATAGCAAAGTCTTTCAAACATACAAGGAAAAAATCACCACACAAGATGCTTAGTTATCACAAGGGAACATTAATAGTGCACCACATTAGTAATACCTTTTATTTTTATTGGTTTGATTTTTTAAAGAACATTAAAGTCCTAAGAAATTTAAGGAATCTCAACTTCTCCTTTTAAATACTTTCAAGAAGTAGTTACACTTATGAATTGTATATATAAGCTATGATGTCACCAAAAAATAACTCTCTAGGAAAATTATGAAAGGAAATAGATAGAATATAATTAGAACTTGAAAGGTTGTATGTTTGTGAGCCTACAATTTTGGGTCAATGAATGAATGGAATTTATTATAATCTATGTTTTGTGATTGATTTCATTGATTGTTGCATTTTTGTTTGAGTGTGAAAATAATTTATGGCATTTGACCTATTCAATTTTAGAATTATCTTTGGTTAATAAGCTAATCATGCTTTTTGGAATGCAATTATTTTATGTTTTGAATTATCTTCTCACAAATTATATCTCACTCAATAAGATTTAGTGGTCATTTTATAAATCTTGGTTAGTTCTAGTATTTTGGCCTTTCCCACTTTCTAGTTGAAAGCATACCCAAATTAAAGTTTTCAAATTTAGAAAATGACATATTTTATTATCAAATGAGGGAGTTGTACCTCATAAAATTTAGAGGAAAATTATTTCACATAGAAATAATTTACCCAATTTTTGGATGGTGATTATCTCTATGATCGTGAAATAGAGGAAAACTTTGAGAATTTTAGATAGTGCATAATCAATTAACCAACAGTTTAGGGTCAATGAATGAATTAAATATATTTTAATCTTTTTGTTGTTATCAATTTTTTTGATTGTTGCATTTTTGTATGTGTGAGTAATTTTTGGCATTTGACATGTTTGAGTTTAGAATTATATTTGGTTAAAATGTTTATTATTTTTTGTGGAATGAGATTATTTTTTGTTCTTAATTGTCTTCTCACAAATTATATCTTACTTGATAAGATTCAATGGTAACATTTTATAAATCTTTGTTAATTCTAGTATTTTGGCCTTTCTTGCTTTCTAGTTAGAATCATACCCAAATTAAAGTTTTAAAATTTAGAAAAGGACATATTTTTTTATCAGATGAGAGAGTTGTACCTCATAAAATTCATAGGGAAATTAACCCAACTGTTGGTTAGTGATTATTTATAGGATCAAGCAGTATCAAAAGAGAAGAGTATATTTTAACAAGATATAGTTCAAGAAGCCCTAATTGGAGGAGACACCAACTTGAAGGTGGATTATTTGAATCCCAAAAAGAGTTTAAAAAAATACAACAATATATTATTTCCCCTCAGGACTTTGTTAAGGAAATAAATAAAGATCATAATATTATCTTACAATTAGTACCAATAACTATTCAATAAATTAATTAAGAGGCACCTAAGGAGATTGATGAGCCTAATAAATAAATACCTATTCTTATGGAGATAGGTGAAACAAATAAAATGCTTGATACAAATTTCAAATTGAACAATAGATTAATCAAAAAGAGATTAGGAAGCCCACTAGGAAAAAAATAAGGAATTGGGTGAAGTTAGAACAAGTGAAAGAGTTGATCAATAGGTGTCACACAAGAGGCCACATATACAAGAAGCTAGAAAAAATCCTTCTACTCCAACATGGTTAACAAATAAGATCTAGAAGGACACCTAAGACCAAAAGAAAGGCTAGGATTTTATCTTAATTAACTAGGATGCCTCAAGATAAATAATAACACAAGTTGCTAATCCCATGGTGTAAAAGGATTACCATGAGATAACTCTTGTTGAATATTATATTTCTACCATCAATTTGGGATATTCAACCAAAGAACATGAGATTAAAAAATTAAAGGCTAATATAAATGCTAAATTTTCTAAGATATAGAAGGATAAGAAAAATAAATAGGAGGGTAAGAAAAAAGTTCTTAACTAAAAAGGTATTCAAAGTAATTAATTTCCTATACAACCTATTGAAGACCTAGTCCCTATGGATTCAATGCTTCCCTCCTAAGAAAAACATCTTCTTTGGGTAAGATAAAATATACAAGTGTGACTGATGAAAATGTGAATAATGTAAAATAGTAACAATGCAATGAAAGTACCAAATTCACACTCCAACAATCACTCAATAAATCTCAAGATCTATGCTCAACATGAAATAACAAACAATTAAATTATAGAAAATACCTTGTTTTCTCTTCAAAGTAGCCTAATCATGAAAGCACAATGATATTATGATGTAATGATAATGATAGATGCTCAAAGATAGGAGAGATATGATGCCCTATCTTGATAATGCTTGCTTGCTTGATAATGATACTCTAGCTCTTGAGATATGAAAATCATGCTCTCAAGATAATTCTCTCTTGATAATCATGTAGGATAGCTAGGGGATATGGATGAATGAAGGCTTTGTTTATATGTTTCACTTGATATTTGATCAATGGTGGAGACAAATTGACATAGTGTAAGAGCTATAATTTGAATTTTATGGAGGGAAGGTTAAAAGAATTTAATGAATTTAATTATTTAATTCAAGAGGACAATTGGAGGAATAAATGAAATATTAATTTTATTTAGTTATTTTAGAGGGAAAGGTTTAATTTAAAATTTTAAAAATATTTTAATTTATTTAATTATTAAGAGGAGTATTAGCTAATTAAGTAATTTGTAAATAATAATTAATTATAATAGACCAAATATAATTTGAATTTTATTTTAATTAATGCTAGAGGGAAAATGCTAAATGAATTAATTAAATAATTAAATATTATTTAATTAATGTAGATATGATAAAAAAATAAGATAATTAAATAATTAAAAATATATTTAATTATTATGGATAAAAAGAAGAAATATTGGCTTAATTAAATAATCAAATATTATTTAATTAATATGTATAGAATAATTCATAAGGATAAATTGGAAAGATGAAAACAAATTAGTCACTTTTAAGTGTCTACATTTTTCCCCTCTTTAAGATAATATGTTTTATTGTGTTATTTCATTTAGAAATTATGATAGTGATGTGCCATAGTGTAGGCCATTGGTACTGAGGAATGGAGGTAGGATTCCACCTCGAGAGATTGGCTGATTTTTTTTTTTTGGGTCAAAATTTTGATAGGAAGGATAAGCCAGGTCTATGATAATTATGATGATATGATGATGATGATGACAAATATGTTATTGCTATATCTCTATGTGATGTTATGGCTATTTTGTGTTATAGATATAATTTAATCAATGTTATGATAATGATTATAATGATGATGGATTTAATGAATTTTTTTTAATGTTATGATTTATGTTAATGATTGTGTATATAGGAAATATGTGAAATTAATCTCCACCAAGGATCTAATATCAAAATGAAACCTATAAATGGGAGATGCAATAAATAGTTATATGCAAGATAGATTCAAAATGGAAGGGCGCTTTTTGCTTTTAATTATGCCAACATATGTGAAGAGCAATCATGCCATCATGCCTATTTTTTCTACATGTAAATATAACACAATAACCCACAATTTTTTTAATGAAAAACATCACCTAATATCATGTTCAATATGAAAATTTGTAATACACACTAAATAGTTTAATTTAACTAAGCATTAGTCTCAAGATATTGAATATTAATTTTTTTTATTAAAAATCATATAATTTGATCATTTCATTAGAATAGAATTACACAACATTTATCATTATTAATTTAGTAAAATATTCTATAATTATTAATTCCTATTAATCAACAACTACATTAATAAATTCAAGGGATTGAATTTAAAAATTAATTGAGAAACTCTTAAAATAAATTTCCTAAAAGAAATTGAGCTTACTGAAATGATCAAATAATTTTCTAATCATATTATATTTTCCACTAAAGAGAATTACAAATAATTTATTATTCAATCCGTTAGAATAATTTAAATTTTAAATTATTTAATCTCAAACACTTAATAAATGTAAGAGTTGGTATAGAATACACTACAACACGCAAGATTTGGCTGAAGATTATAGCCACCCAAGATTTAGTAACTTCATGAAATCACAAGAGAGATCATCTATGAGATAATAATGCTATTCTATCAAATGATACAAATAATATATTACAATGATATGATTCATCAATGAATTTTTATGATTGTTGATTTACACATAAGACCACCTAGTCATATAGCTAAGGTGAGACATAGGATTAGACAAGATCATGACAAGTGTCTTAATCTCATGTCATGAGACAACTAATATTAAATGACTTCGGACACAAGTATTAAATGTCAAAATATAATATAAGATATAATGGCAACTAACTCCTAGAAATATTCCCTCCTATGACCTAAGTAAACATGTAAATAAGATCCATTAATGAACTAGTTAGGTAGAGTACCCATTTACACCAACAATAAATAATTAACTAAATACTTAGAAAATATTGTTACTAAAGCCTTCTAAAATTTAAATTATTAAGAGAAATAATTTATTTTCAAAAAAGAACTCAGGAGAGTAAGTTAATTCTTTCCCTTTTACTATATTTCTATTATTTTTATAAGAAACTTAGAATCCAAAAAAAATAGAGTAACAATTTTCATTAGTAAAAAGGTAATCTACTAGACATTTTTTTTAATTTTATTAATTAAATCATTACAAGAACCAAGTTTATAATTTTTAAATAAAAATTATTTTTGTTGCACCATTCCCAACTAAAGAAATTATGATTTGTTAAATTATCAACTCTTTTAATTTTCAATTCACTTTTATTTTTTTCATCCTAATTTATTTTTGTAAGTTACAACCAAGTTGTGAGTACCTAAACATAACAGACTCCACCAAGCTTTCCAATCTATATACCAACATAATTTTATTTCACAGTGCCAATGGAGCTCACCTCCCAACAAAAGATTAACACATATGTCCAAACAAAAGATTCACTACATTCACATCACATATTACATAGTTTAAAAATATATAACTAGCCCAAAAAATCACACACATAACAAATAATTCCATTATAGAATCCTTCATGGGGTGGGGACTCTACTAATAGGAGAGAAAATAATATACTCCATAGAATAATATATTCACATACACTTTAACTTCCACCAACACCATTTCATACACCACCTCCTAGATTTCTTTTCCATCTCATAATATATCATAGTAGGATATTGACGCAGTCGGGATCAGAGGACCTTGTCAGGCTATCCATTTAAAGTATTAAATGAGCAGATAAAAACAAGAATTAAAAGTCATAGAATAATAACATAACAACATAACACAAGTTTTAACGTGGTTCACCATAAATGGCTACATCCACCAAGAAAGCAGGGAATAATCTTATATTAACCAATGATACAACACAATACATGAGCTATACTTATACACTTGTAATCAGCTATGAACTCAAGAGTTGGAAGGAGATGAAAGGTCAAATGACCGTTGGGCTTCACATCCCAACAATCCAATCATGCAGCCAAAACATAGACCACACAACATACAGATTGACACACATAGGTTCAAAATATTCTTTTATTCATCTGGGAGCAACATTATAGAATTCAACGCCGCACATCGGCTATCTCACTACAATTGTCTGCTAAATTGTAGATCTCCTTACTACCTGTGAGCTCCACCTCACTCTTTGTTGGCTTCTCTGCCAGTACCTCTCCTTTTTGTTGGCTTATCACTGCCAGTGCCTCTCCTTGTGGCTGGCTACTTGGCCACCTTCTCTTCTCTCCCTACACTACTCTCTCTGCCAATGCTCTTTCTTCTGGTTGGTTGACTATTCTGCCATCTCCACTTCTGCTTTCCCCAGTCCATTATCCCATCACCATCGTCCCATCACCGAAATGAGTAACAATCTCTTGCCGATATGGAGCACTCACACTGATGAACTCCAACTCCATCGTCCCATCACCGAAATGAGTAACAATCTCCTGCCGATGAGCTATAGTTCTTCCGATGAGGAAACAACATCAGCCAAGGAGGGGTAGGAGTGTGATGCTCCTACATCAAATATTTATATCCCAATCCAACATTGTGGGTGCTCATACCAAAAATTAAAATAGTGGATACTCATACTCAAACCCCTAAGTTGGGAATCACACCCACTCTACCTTAATTACATGGAGGATCTTTTTCATAATGTGAAAAAGGTCTACTTTTTTGTCCATATTTTTGAGTTATCTGAACTTCAAACTTTGTATGGAAATTGTCAAAAGACTATCATGCTAAATCCCTTTGAGATAATATAATTGTGCAATTTTTTTTAGCTACCCTAAGATTTGAACTATTTTCTAGTTGAGATCATTTGTTTACCCATGTTGTTATGCAAGTTTAGTATTGCTAGACTCATTTTGACCTTGTTGAATAAAAAATAATTAAACCTCATAAACTATTTGAGATGTAACAAAATAGTTTCATAGGTGTGTTCCTGGTGCCATTGAAGATATTGAGGAAAATTTTCAAGTTGGAACACTTCTTGGATTGTGATATTTTAGAAGTTCAAATTCTTGGCAAGCAGTTTAAAAAATAATCAAAATTTGAGTTTTGGATATTCAAAGTATAAATAAATGATGAGTTATTCTCCAAGATTGTTATACACCATCTAGTTAAGTTTTCGTAAAAGGATAAATCTCCAATCGAGGACTTCTAAAAATTTCAAAATTTTAACTGAAATCGTGGTTGTTGGATTTCTAAGTTATAATTTGAATTATAAATATTGTGAAGGAATCCAAAAATCATATTTAGTTTCAAAAAGCATGGTGGGCATAAAATTGATATTCTTTTGTATGCTCGAAATCCTAAAAGTCCACCTCTTCATATGTTGAAAACCATAGTTTTGGATTAAATAGAGGACATGATCCTAAATAAATTTGAATATTATAACAATGGGTTTGATCTTTTGGTTTTTCCATTCCCAAAGATAATGAAATTTTTAGGTGATTCTTGTGAATCTCAATCTACATAGGATGTAAGATCTATATTATGAAAGGATGAAGGAATTAATGATTTTCATAGAAAAACAATAGGCAAGATGAAGTAAAAGATAAAATATTTGAATTGGAAATAAGTTGGAATCATGATGAATCAATGAGGAAATATGAAAAGATTTGGATAAATATTTTAGAGAAAGCGAAGGAATTAGCTAAGGCAACACATGTAGTTTAGTAGATATAGACTAATGAAAAAGGGAAGGAGAAGACTCAAGAATCAATTTTGAAATAGTGAATAGGATATAAATGAGAGTTTATATGTAATAAAGGGATTTTTTTAATTTTAATTTTAATTTTTTTGTGGTATAAGTTAGTAAATTGGTTTCAACATAGTATATTAATCTATGAGTTGATTACTATCTTGAAACTAAAATATATATATATATATATATATATATATTTATATATTGTGATATTGGAAGTAGTAAGACTTTGAGTCACTACTTGTTTTAAAATTAGATGCTATTATGTTTTCAAGGATTCTTTCTCATTTACTTTATTATTTTCCTTGATTTCTAGTTAAAGGCATGTCTATCAAAATCCAAATTTCATCATACAAGGGATTTTTACCTCTAAAATTTAGAGAAAGTTTGTTAGTCCAATAGTCATCTCTCCAATTGTTGGTTCTTTTTTCGTTTCTCAACATGGTAACTCAAGATCATTTTTCAAGGAAAATCTATAATGACAAATTTGTTAAGAAACAAATTTTTGGTGAATTTTCTAGGGAGATGAAAAGACTAGTGCATCTTATTCTTTGGAAGGTTTAAAATTACCTCCTCTTGAATGGAGGTTGGTGACTTTGTTGAGGTAATATATCTATAGTCATTATTTTAAGACTTGCACCATGGCACTAGTTTTATCTCAGCCATGGGGAACTCAGTTTGAACCATTGGCATTGGCTTGGTATATAGCCTTACCTAAGGGGTCTATAAAACATTTTCCAAAGTTCACCTTTGAGAACTCACAATATCCTGACACTCATATTCAAGAATTCACTATTGTCTATGGAATTCTAGGAGTTTGTGATGAATATGTGTTTGTACAGTTATTCGTTGGGAGCCTCATTGGGCATAGTGTAAAATGGTTTCAAAAATTAAAATATGGATGTATTACGAATTGGGACAACTTGGAAGAAAATTTTATCGAGAGATTTAAAATTGTAGTTGACATATATACTTTGTTGTTTCAATTTTTCTAGATTTAGAAGAAAGAAAGCACAAACCCATGAGAGAGTTTGTCGAATGATTTGAAATTGATCATTAAAAATATTCCTCAAGATGATCAATTGAATGAAAACAATCAATTGTGTGTCTTCATGGAGCTACATTACAATTTGAAGTTAGATTTTTCTTGAAGTGAAATAAGGTACAAAATTTAGAAGTTGCACAAAAAGAGGTTATTAAAATTGAAAGTGATTTGATTTTATCTAGCTCACTACAAGAAAAATATATGAAAATATGTGTTTTTTTTTTGAGAAAAAGATAGGATATGCCTATATATATTAATATATAATTAGAGATTTACAAAGTTTCTTTCTCAAAGCCAAGTAAATTGGAAAATGGATTGACTTTGTAATTAAAAAACTTTCATGATAACCATAGACCCATAACAGAGCCCATACCAGAGAACATCCTTTACAAAATTCATGCTTACAACCCCCTGTAGCTGTACTTGCTAATTTGCTAACTTAGACCCAGACTATATATGATTCAGGAAGTTACAGGGGAATTTCAAAACCTCTTACAAAGCATATATACATTGTTGATAGATGGAACATAGCCTGAATCATCACACAAAATTCATTATATTCAAAGACAATAAACACCTTAGAAGATGATCAAAATTAATCTTCCATGTCGAAGTGCCGATGAAAAGATGGAGGATCGTTGTCGACGGGACTTTGTGGGTTCGCCATGATTTTGATTCTTGTCTCCTCGATACGCCGATGGGAGGTTGGAGGAATCTTGTTGATGAGGCCTTGATGGTTTGATAGGACATTGTGAAATGTCTCCTTGACAACTCGAAGCTTTTTTTGGTCTTCATCAATGGGAATCAACTTCATTGAAGGAACTCTATCTCGAGTCTCTTTGATGGCTCGATGGAGCATGCAAAGGAATCTAACTGAAGAGACTTAGCCATATAAGAGGGATTCAACCTTGAGTCACCTCGATGGTCTAATGCCAGAGATGAGACATCTTGTATCGAAGGGACCATGGGTAAACTTTCTTTGATAAGCTGATAAATTTCATTGAAGGGACTTGCTTCTGTCAAAGGGAGATGATGTGATGTCTCCTCAATATGGAAATGAGTGACCCGGTAGCTTGTGAATGATGGTTTGAAAAGACACTGTGAAATTTCTCCTCGATAGCTTGAAGCTTTGCCTCGGTCTTCATCGATGGGAATCAACTTCATTAGAGGGACTCTATCTCGAGTCTCTTCGATGGCTTGATGGAGCATGTAAAGGAAAAAAAATAGAGAGACATATCCTTATCAAAGTGACTCTACCTTGAGTCTCCTTGATGGTCCAATGACAGAGATGAGACATTTTGTATCGTAGGGACCATGGGTGAACTCTCTTCGACAAGCCGATAAACCTCATCAAAGGGACTTGCTTCTATCAAAGGGAGACGATATGATGTCTTCCCAATATGGTGATGAGTGACCCGGTAACTTGTGACCTAATAGCTTGTGAAAAATAAGCCCTTGTTCATTGGGAAAGTACTTGCAAAATAGAGCAACATGTTAGCATACAAACCTTCACTTTCCTCTGACAATAACCCCATGTCTTATGATCTAGCTCTACCCATTCCCTTGTACCATTTCCACCTCAACTTCTGCCAATTACTAAATGCTTACACAACAAATTTGATTCCAATTTTCAATGTGTGAACCTTACAATATTCAGTAGGCATATTCACTAATGAATCACTTTACTTATCCACATTCACAATTTCTTGTGCAACTATCTCTACTAGTTGTGGATACATTTACAATTGAATATCATTATATATTGATATTTCTATACTGCCACAACCCAGGTTAGCCAATTTATCTACCAGATTATTTCCCTCTCGATAGGTGTGTGAGATTATGTATGATTGAAACATGTCTAACAAGTCCCATACTCTTTGCAAACTATAATTTGGATTCCAACTTTGAATATTTATACCTTTGCAAGCATTTACAATAATCAACGAGTTCTCTTCCATGTGGATCCTTGATATACTCAGATTTAATGCCACCTCTAACCCTAATAGGACAGCTTAGGCTTCAACAACATTATTTGTGCCCATTGGAAATTTGTATGAACATGCTGCAACAACATTTCCTACTGAATCACGTATGCATATGCCTACCCCTAAAGCTCCTAGATTCCCTCTTGACACTCCATCAAAATTCAATTTTAAGTAAACAAAATGTGGGGTTTTCCATTTGATTTCTTTTCTATCAACCTTCTATTTAATGCTTTGATGAAGACTCCCTGAAAATGGTATTACTATATTTTTCCAAGCTTTCAAAATGAAATCATCCCAACTTGTGTAGAGTGAAGATGAGTTCTTTCACTTCAACACATGTGCATTTACTACCTCCGAAATTGCATTCTTAATTTTTACTTTAATTGATGCAGGAGCATCCAGTGGTGTAAGGGCAATCTTGCATCACCCAAAAATAGTTAAATTTCAAGTTTCTCAGTTTTTAGATGTTTTTAATTTTTTGGATACCCTTTTCGTCATAATGAAATTCTCGATTTACGGTTTTTATTTTCTATTCCTAGGTGGAAAGATATTGCAGTTTTAGTTTCCCAGATTTGCACCTAAAAATCTTCCGAGTTAGATTTGAGGCACTTAGAGTTCCCGGATCGGCCCCGAAACTTGCCGAAATTGGCATAGCAGATTTCAAGTGTGTTATTGACTTCAATACCTTTCCAACGGTTCAAATGGTTCGTGAATCAGAGTCCTAGATCAAAAGTTATGGCCTCGGGAAGTTGGCGCACTTTCTAGAAGATACAATTGCAAATGTTCTTTTGAAATTTGAACTCCAAGTTGTAATTTTTCGGCGCCAAACCACCTAAACTCAAATTTGAATGTTTTTTTGGCTCCAAACTAAGGAGGATCTCTATTTATGGGCGGGTTTCTAATTTTTGGGTAACTTTTTGAGGACAAGCTCGCATATTGCGAAAGGGTGATTCTGTAGCTTTCTGTAACTTGTATGTGTTGTAGAACTTGGGGATTTGAGATCCTCTGCATGTAAGAAGCTCCATTTTCTAAATAATAAAATTATTCTCTTGTTTGTGGGTTATTTTCTAAGTCTCGAGTTGCGCCCTCATCATTAATGATCTTAAGAGAGGATGATGTTTTCTAGAAGATTTGAAAATTATGCTCCCACCATAGGCTCCATATTATTGCAGATGGAATAACCTTCCAAATAGATGCAAAAAAGGAAGTTTTATATAACACTAGCCAACTCTGTAAGATATCCCAAAGGGAGTTTGGCAAAGGAATCTGCAAATTTAATTTACTCTTTACAAACATCTAGCATCCTTGTGCAAAATTACATTGCACAAGCAAGTGGTCAGTTGTTTCCAATTCTGCATCATATGATGGACATTTGAAGGGATCCACAATCTTCAATTTTGTTAGACGATCACTTGTTAGTATCCTCTTCCTAAGTACCAACCATGCAAAACTCCCCACTTTTGGAAGTATTTTGTTATTCCAATAGAAAGTATAAGCTCTTTGTGAAACTATCTGTCCAATTTTCTGGCTTAAGCTCTGTAACCTTGTTTGACTGAATAAATACCCTCTTTTTGATAGAGCCCACAAAATCCTATCAGACCTTCCCGAAAGATACACATTTCTACTTTTCAATACTTCATGAAGTGGCAAAAAATGATTTAATGGGAAAGAAGAATCAAAGCTTGTTCTCCAAATCATTTTCCATGTTAAAACTTGTGTTGTCTTGACATAATCTAAAAAGTTTTCCCCCCATTCATTTATTAATACTTCCCTTAGTGGCTGTAACTCTAGAATGTCTTGTAGAGGAGGCTTACCCTACCAAGAATCTTCCCAAAACTTTACATTTTGTCCAATATGAATTTCCTAAGTAATGTAAGAAGTAACAATGGGCCTACATGATATCAAGAAATTCCATATAGTTGATCCTTTTGGGGGCTCTGATACCATGAAGGAGTTTAGGTGAACTCCTCAAACACCCCAGAATCACCTGCAAGACAAAATAACTTCCACAAGAGAGAAATGGTAGAAATATCATGCTATCATTAAGTTGCAAGGATGCCAAATTGAATATGACATGATTACAAATGTACAAAATACCTTGAATATATAGGCATGAGTGAAAACCTAAAATGCATAAGATGTTGCCAAGTGTTAAAATCACACTGCATGTGAGAACATGTGAACCCTATCTAGAAATGATAAAAAGATAGAGATAAGTTCCAGAAGGACAACTCATATTCTAGAAGGAATCTTATCTCCTACAAACAAGGAAGGGGGAATTACCCCACTATTAAATGATTTATTTAATAATGCAACTTAGGACTTAAAATATTACCTAAGTAAACTTATGCAAAGCGTAATTAAATAATTGATTACACCAACACCCCACCATAAGTGCAACTTAGTGATGAGGGCACAACTCAAGACTTAGAAAATAACCCACAAACAAGAGAATAATTTTATTATTCAGAAAATAGAGCTTTTTACATGCAGAGGATCTCAAATCCCCAAGTTCTACAACACATGCAAGTTACAGAAAGCTATAGAATCACCCTTTCGCAATATGCGAGCTTGTCCCCAAAAAGTTACCCAAAAATTAGAAACCCGACCATAAATAGAGCTCCTCTTTAGTTTGGAGCCAAAACAACATTCAAATTTGAGTTTAGGCAGTTTGGCACTGAAAAATTACAAATTGAAGTTCAAATTTCAAAAGAACATTTGCAATTGTATCTTCTAGAAATTGCGCCAACTTCCCAGGGCCATAACTTTTGATCCGGGACTCCGATTTGTGAACCATTTGAACCGTTGGAAAGGTCTCAAAGTCAATAATGCTCTCAAAATCCGTTACACTGATTTCAGAAAGTTTTGGGGCTGATTCAGGAACTCTAAGTGCCTCAAATCTAACTCATAAATTTTCAGGTGCAAATCTGGGAAACTAAAACTACAATATCTTTCAACCCAGGAATAGAAAATAAAAACCATAAATTGGGAATTTCATTATGACAAAAAGGGTATAAAAAAATGTAAAAATATCTAAAAACTGAGAAACTTGAAATTTAACTATTTTTGGGTGATGCAAGATTGCCTTACACACCACTGGATGCTCCTGCATCAGACACCCAGGGTAATTTGAGAAGTGACCTGTCACATCTCAGATGGTTGAGGAAAACCAAACCGGTCAACTGCTGCCTTAGATAACCAGGATGAATCTTCCACAGCCTTCCTTTTCATTTCACCAAATATTCTTCATACTGCCTATTTCTGGTACTCCTTCCCACATGACTATCCAAGATTGCTTCAATCTCCTCCCTATCTGAAGTAGGTGCTGGAATGCCATACTGCCCTATTGCTGGTGCTTCCTCCGTTCCACCTTCATGATACTCTGTCAAATCTGAAATGTTGAACACAGGGAAATGTTGATTCCATCGAGGACAACTCTACCTCATATGCATTCCACTGAATCATGCTTCTTCAAAATCTTATAGGGACCAAATTTCTTCATCTTCAATTTGTTATACGTTCCCACGGGAAACCTTTCTTTCCTCAAGTGGACCATTACTTCATCGCCAATCTGAAACTCCTTATTCCTCTTTTTCTGATCTGCCTTAGCCTTATATTGCATATTCATCTTATTAATGTGTTCTCGCATCTTCTCATGTATATCCTTGATGTGTTCCGCAAAATCTTCAGCTTCAGCACTTATTTTTTTCTCTTGGTCCATCTTCCTCAATTCTAGAGCTGTTGTGGGGCTACCTCCATACACAATCTGGAACGGTGATCTACCAGTGCTTCTGTTGATAGAATTGTTGTAAGAAAATTCTGCCTCGGGTAAGATCAAGTCCTATCCCTTGGGTTTATCTCCTACTAAACATCTCAGTAGGTTACCCAGACTTAACAACCTCTCGGCCTCAGCCTCATCTATTTGTGGATGGTGTGTAGAACCTGAATCTGTCTCTATCTTCAAATTTCTTCCACAAGGTCCTCCCAAAAAGTACTCCTTACAAATTTGGTTTCACAATCAAACAATACTAAGGCACTCCAGGCCTCTACCCACCTCTTTGAAGAACATACTCACAATGTGGAATTACATCATGGTCTTCCGGGACATGGAATGAAATGTGCCATCTTCAAAACCTATCAACCACCACAAAGATCAATCTTCATTCTCATTGTGTCCTTAGAAAACTAAGAACAAAAAGTCCATACTTATATCCTCCATCGCTTCCGTATAGGTAAGGGCTGATATAAGCCTGTATTCTAGCTCACTCTTTTAGCCATCTGACATACCCTGCAGCTTTGTAAAAACTTCTTCACATCCTGTGACAACTGAGGCCAATAATAATACTCACCGATAATGGCAATGGTCTTATCCTGACCAAAATGTCCTGCCATTCCTCCACTATGCTTCTCCTTTATCAGGTTCTCCCTCACAGAACTCCTCGGGATACACAATTGAATTCCATTAAATAATAATGATGCTATCCCCGGATTATGAACCAAGTTTCACCTTGTTCGTCCATTGTAACAAGTTCCTTGTAATCTTTTCTAAGCCTCTCAAGGAATCAAGATCTTATGATAGTATCTTAAGTTCATTGGTGTCGTAACCACTTCTAATCCGTGATCTTTGTCATCAATGTATGCCTCTACTTAAGCAAGGCATCCGTGAACCCTATTTGACTTCCCACTCCTATGTTTCCAAAACAAAGGTATAACTCGCAAAAATCCTACCCATTTCATAAGCCTCTCATTTAATTTTTCCCCGACTATTTAGCTAATGGCACCGGATAATCGCGATATAGAACAAATTCCTTCAGCAAAAAATAATGTCTCTATTTCTTTAATGTTTGAACTATTGCATAAAATTCTTGATCATATACATAATACTTTTTCTTGGCATCATTTAACTTTTCACTGAAATAGGCAATGGGCTTACCTTCTTGGCTCAACACTGCTCCAATGGTACAACCGCTGGCATCATAATCCACTTGAAACACCTTATTGAAATCTGGGAGGGCTAGAACAGGCTACTCTATCACCTTCTATTTCAACAATTCTAAACATTTTGTTGCTCCAGTGCTCCACTTGAACTCTTTTTTTATCCCTCTCATTGTTTCAGTCAGGGGTCCACAAATACTAATGAAGTTTCTAATGAAGTTTCTATAAAAACTAGCCAAACCATGGAATGATCTCACCTCGGTAGCAGTTCTTTGGGTAGGCTATTCCAGAATAGCCTTCACCTTCTCTGGGTCCATCTTGAGACCTTTCCGCTAAGACAACAAAACCCCAAGTACACTAACTCTTCTTCACAAAATCTGTACTTTTAGATTAATCAATAGTTTCTTCTACCTCTCAAAGGTTCCTAATATGCTTTATGCTCATCCACCGCCTCTTACTAAAAATCAAAAATATCATCTAAATACACAATAACAAACTTCCTGTGAAATTCTTTTAGTAATTGTTCATGAGCCGCACTTAATGTGCTCAAGGTACTGGTTAGCTCAAAAGGCATGACTCCACTACTCAGATAGGCCCTCTTTTGGTCTTGAAAGCAGTATTCCATTCATCTCCCTCTCGAATCCGGATATGGTGATATCCACTTCTTCAGACACCCATGTGGAAGTATCAGCTCCACTCAAACAGTCCATTAGGTCATCCATCCTTAGCATGGGAAATTTGTACTTGATTGTTATCTTGTTTATGGCTCAGAAATCTATACACATCCTCCACTCCCCATCCTTCTTTGGTGCTAGTACCGCAGGTAATGTACATGGACTCAAACTCTCCCGTATCAAACCCTTTCTCAACAACTCTTGAACTTGTCTGTTCAACTCCTCATTTTTTGCTGGAGTCATTCTATGAGCTGCCTTATTTGGCAAACTGGCTCTAGGAATCAAGTCAATCTGATGACTGATCTTCCTTATTGTGTAAAACCCTCGTGTATACATCGTAAACAATATCCTGAAACTCATCCAACATCCCAGAAACTTCTTCTGGAACCTTCTCACTATCCTCCTTACTCACTCTAGGAATCAATGCATAACACACACACTCACGCTTCATACCTTCTAAAAAATTTCTTCCATCTACATAACAAATTCTAGCACTACTGCATACCTTTTCTTCGGTCTCCTTCAGGGGTTTCAACTTGTGACGAACCCCATCCTTTGTCAAGGAATAAGTGTTTGCATGACCATCATGTATAGCTCGCTTATCGAACTGCCACGACCTCCCCAACAACATGTGACATGCATCCATGGGGATGATATCACAGAGTACCTCATCATGGTAGCTCCTGATCTTGAACTTTACTAGGCACTGCTCATTGTCCAAAACTTTGTGGTATTTCTACAACCAGGCAATTCGATATAGATGTGGGTGCCTTTCTCTCTTTAGCTTCAACTTTGTGACCATCTCTTATGACACCAGATTATTAGTCCTCCCATCGTTAATAATGACATCACAACATTTTCCTTCACACTTGCACCTTGTGCGAAATAAATTCTTCCTCTATTCTGGTTCCTTTTCCTCACTCACTAGGGCTCTCCTAATCACTAGGGCTTCTCCCCTTTCAGCATCATCTAAATGTTCAGATTGGGCCTCCTCATCTGCATGCATAACCCTTCTATGACCTTCTGGCCTTTTGTCTGCCTTTCCTTGGTGTTGTGGACATTCATAGGCTAGATGCCCTTCTTCACCACATTGGAAAGTACGCTCCTTTGAAACGCCTCCTCTAGATCCTTCTTTTTCCATATCTCCTCATCCCTACCTCTTTGATCACCATCGCTTTGATCATGAGGGCGTAGAAGTTGTCATTCCTTTGGCTTCCTACCGTACCCACATCTTCACTTCTTTCTTTTCATCATCATTTCGGCTTCCTGAAGGTCTTCCACTGCCCCTTCCACTTTGACCTCCTCATCCTTTTTGCTTGCCATCAAATCTTTTATTCAGCTTCTCTTCCACCTTTAGAGCAAACTAATACACATCCTCAATAGTGGTCATTCTGACTAGGCTTAACTCCTTCTGAATGCTTAGTCGTAACCCATTAAGATATCGAGCTACTTTCTCGTTATTGGCCTCTGTGTAGCCCGTTCTAATAATTATCTTGTGAAAATATTTAGTATATTCTTTCATAGATCTGCTTCCTTGCTTCAAACCTTGCAATTTCTTCAACAGATCCAACTCTCATAGTCCACTGGTATGAACTGCTTCTTCAGTTTCTCTACCATGCGATCCCATCTGGTGATATTTCCTTTTCCTCTTGATTTCTTTCCAACTGGACCTCTTTCCACCAAATATTAGCATGGCCCTTCAGCTTCATTTTTGCAAACTTAACCCGATCTGGGTCCTCTATTTCCTCATACTCAAAATATTCTTCTAACTCATTGATCCAGTCGATCAACTCTTCTAGGTTCAGACTTCCAGAATAACTGGGGACTTCTACTCTAGGTCTTTTCCCGATCTTTGAAATGGCCCTTATTAGCCGCATTTGGTCTTGATCAATTACTTCTTCTTCTTCTTCTACATTTGAGCCTTCTTCCTCTCCTTCTTCCTCACTTTCCTCCCTCAGGTTTAACCCTCTTCTCAATTGCTCTTGTAACACATCAATCTGTCTTTGGAGGGCTGCCAGTGCATCTCTTCCACCAACTTTTTTGCTGCCTTGACCACCTTTGGCACCACCACGCCTACCAGGCATCACTCTTGGAGGCATCTTTCTTGACCTCGACCCACAACCATGGTCCTGGTGTGAACTACCTCACGATCGGTGATCTGTCCACACGCTCAAGAAAACCTGGCTCTGATACCACTTGATGAGGGCGCAGCCCGAGACTTAGAAAATAACCCACAAATAAGAGAATAATTTTATTATTCAGAAAATGGAGCTTCTTACATGCAGAGGATCTCAAATCTCCAAGTTCTACAACACATGCAAGTTACAGAAAGCTACAGAATCACCCTTTTGCAATATGCGAGCTTGTCCCCAAAAAGCTACCCAAAAATTAGAAACCCACCCATAAATAGAGCTCCTCTTTAGTTTGGAGCCAAAACAATCAAATTTGAGTTTAGGCAGTTTGGCACTGAAAAATTACAACTTGAAGTTCAAATTTCAAAAGAACATTTGCAATTGTATCTTCTAGAAAGTGCGCCAACTTCCCGGGGCCATACTTTTGATCCGGGACTACGATTCATGAACCGTTTGAACCATTGGAAAGGTCTCAAAGTTAATAATGCGCTTGAAATTAGCTATGCTGATTTCAGAAAGTTTGGGGGCTGATCCAGGAACTCTAAGTGCCTCAAATCTAACTCGAAAGATTTTCAGGTGCAAATCTAGGAAACTAAAACTGCAATATCTTTCAACCCAGGAATAGAAAATAAAAACCGTAAATTGAAAATTTCATTATGACGAAAAGGGTATCAAAAAATGTAAAAACATCTAAAAACTAAGAAACTTGAAATTTAACTATTTTTGGGTGATGCAAGATTGCCCTTATACCACTAGATGCTCCTGCATCACTTAGGGAGAAGCAAATTATTATGCAAAGATGAGTCCTGACAACAAGGCCTAATTAGGTACTCATTTACAAATGCAATGAAAGAGAAAGAGGAGAAAACCTAGTGGGAAAAAAACCCCCTCAATGAGATGACCTGTTGCAAAGAAGCACTGGAAGAACTTTGATGGAGTAACACTGGAATCCTTAATTCGGAAAGCAAGGAAAGATACCTTTGTTTACAAGAGACCATAGTGGAATCATAATAATGCAACAACAGACTTGATGCTAATAAATGCTAGAAAACTCACATACTGGATCAACCCTGAAATCTATGAAGCAACAGTAGATGAAAATGATACCCTCATAAGAGGGAATGAGATGATGACAAAATCTTGAAGCAATGTGTCTCTTGATGCCGATGCCAAACTGTAACTAAAACTACTCCATGGGAACAAGTACCATAAATATTTTGGAACATTAAGCATAAAAACATGGCCCTCAAACTGAGATGGATGTGACCCAAAGTGGATCAATGACCATAGGCTCTCAATATGAAGTGTGAACCAATGTGAACCAAAATGTGTCCAACTATGAGCAAGATAAGGCCAAAAGAAACAATAGAATCCAAATACAACTCATGTGAGTTGTCATCAATATGAAGATGATGCAATTTATTATGCAAGAAGCCCCTCGATGGAACTTTATATCAATTCATTTATTACAATACCCCATGATTGTAAAAGGAGAACATGCATAAACTAAAGAGAAAATGCAAACCTAGTGCATGAAAACAAAAACGAGTGCATGCACAAACCAATATTCACATATGCTTCCATGATGAAAAATGACCTTAGATCTGTGTAGATGACAAAACCAGCTTTCTGATGATATCTCGTTTGCAAAAATCCGACACCATGGCCAAAATTTATGAATTAAAAAAAAAAAAGAATTTAGCTTGCAGGAAATAGGTTTTCTAGCAAAAAAAAGTTTACTTCTAATTTGATTTCTGAAAAATTTGTTTGCAATGAGTAGACAAAAATAGAAACCCAGAAATATTTTGAAGCTAAAAGAAAAACCCATAAATCATTTTTTGATCCAGCAAGCAAAAAATGAAAACATATATTTTTTAACCTTTAACCAAGAGAAAACTAACGCGCACCTCTTTTTGAACAACTATTTTCCTCAGATCTGTGCACAATATCAAAAATCTAAAAGATACCAAGTTTAGATTTTGACCCTGGCTACAAAACCCAGAAATCATTTTTCCTGTAACTGAGTGGAAGCTAGATTTATGAATCAAAAAGTGAAAAATGACTTTAATAAAAAGGTTGCTTGCATCCAACAAAACTTTTATGCCAAGATTGGTCCCTCATATTTGGGAAGAAGTCTGCAGCATTGAAACATAATCTAGCTACAACTCATGCAAGTTGTCATCAATATGAAGATGAAATCAAAGTGCATGCACACTCTAATCAATTTATTATGCAAGAAGCCCCCCAATGAAACTTTATATCAGTTCATTTATTACAATACCCAATTATTGCAAAATGAGAGAATGCAAAACATGCATAAACTACGGAGAAAATGTAAACCTAGTGCATAAAAATAAAAATGAGTGCATGCAAAAACCAAGGTACACATCTGCCTCCATGATTAAACAGGACTTCAGATCTGTGTAGATGACAAAACCAGCTTTCTGATGATATATCGTTTGCAAAAATCTGATATCATAGCCAAAAGTTATGATTTTTTAAAAAAAATTGAATTTAGCCTGTAGGAATGGGTTTTCTAGCAAAAAAAGTTTACTTTTGATTTTATTTCTGAAAAATTTGTTCACAATGAGTAGACAAAAACAGAAACTTAGAAATATTTTGAAGTTAAAAGAAAAACCCAGAAATCATTTTTTGATCCAGCAAGCAAAAAATGTTTTTTTTTTAACCTTTAACAGGAGAAAAATGACGCACGCCGCTTTTTGTATAGATATTTTCTTTAGATCTGTGTAGGATATCAAAAATTTAAAAGATACCTAGTTTAGCTTTCGACCCTGGCTACAAAACCCAGAAATCGTTTTTCCTACAATTGAGTGGAAGCTGGATTTTTGAAGCAAAAATGAAAAATGGCTTCAATAAAAAAACTGCTTGCATCTAGCAAAACTTTCATGCCAAGATTGGTCCCTCATATCTGGGAAGAAGTCTGCAGCACTGAAGCTCTGATACCATGTAGGAGTTTAGGTGAACTCAAACACCCCAGAATCACCTACAAGACAAAATAACTTCCACAAGAGAGAAATGGTAGAAATATCATGCTATCATTAAGATGCAAGGATGCCAAAATTGAATATGACATAATTACAAATGTACAAAATGCCTTGAATATATAGGCATGAGTGAAAACTTAAAATGCATAAGATGTTGCCAATGAAGGAGTTTAGGTGAACTCCTCAAACACCCTAGAATCACCTGCAAGACAAAATAACTTCCATAAGAGAGAAATGGCAGAAATATCATGCTATCATTAAGATGCAAGGATGCCAAATTGAATATAACATGATTACAAATGTAAAAAATGCCTTGAATATATAGGCATGAGTGAAAACTTAAAATGCATAAGATGTTTCCAAGTGTTAAAATCACACTACATGTGACAACATGTGAATCCTATCTAGGAAATGATAAAAAGATAGAGATAAGTTCTAGAAGGACAACTCATCTTCTTGAAGGAATCTTATCTACTACAAACAAGGAAGGGGGAATTACCCCATTATTAAATGATTTATCTAATTATGCAACCTAGGACTTAATTAATTAAATGCAAGACCTAAGTTAACTTATGCTAGTGTAATAAATAATTAATTACACTAACACCCAAAACTTTACATTTTGTCCAATATGAATTTCCCAAGTAATGTAAGAAGTAACAATGGGCCTACATGATATCAAGAAATTCCATATAGTTGATCCTTTTGGGGGGTTTGAAATGGTAAAGATTCTTAAAGGATTGGAATTATCTAAGTATTTAGCTTGTATTAGCTTACACCATTTTGCCTCTAGTTTTGTGTACATTTTCCAGACTAATTTAGCCCCGAATGCCTTGTTTTTTATTGCAATGTTATGTATTCTTGCGCCACCTTGCATTTTAACCCTTTCCATGCTATCCAAAGAGATTAAGGGTACTTTCTTTTGATCATTCATGTTTCCCTTCCAAAGAAAGTTTTTGATAATTCTCTCAATTTCTAAAAGGACTGATTTTGGCACTTTGAGTACCACCAAAAAATAATTAGGGATAACAGAAAGTACAAATTTTATTAAGAGAATCCTACTTGACAATTTTAACCATCTTTCCTTCCACATTAGATATTTGGATTTCAATCTTTCTATCACTTTCCCCCAATAAGCTTCCTTGTTTTCACCCTTGAAAAAAGGGATGCCTAAATATGTTCTTGGTAATTCTTCTTGTTTGAACCCCAATACATGAACTATCCTTTCCTTCATAGTCTCATTTTGTGTTAAAAATGTATATTTTGGATTTAGCTACATTTATTTTCTAACCTAAAGTTGAATAGTACTTGTCTAACACTTGCTTGATTTGAATAGCTTCATCTACTGTTGATTTTCCAAAACATAACGTATCATCTGCAAAAAGAGAATGTGTCACTAATATATATATGTTAGGGATAATAACTCCTCTCCAAAGTCCCTAACACTGCTGCTGCATGATTGACCTACTAAGCACCTCTACCATTATGATGAATAAAAAGAGGGATACAGAGAAATGGCCCCTAATAAACAAGAGTGAATCCATCTTCACCACTTCCCTTTGAAGCCAAACTTTTCAAGTACTTTATCTAGAAATTCCCAATCAATACGATCATAAGCCTTCATCATATCCAACTTAACAACGAAAGAAGGCAAGTTGTACTTATGAATAGAATGAAGTGTCTAATGTGATATTAAGACCCCTTCAAAAGTTTCATGGCCTGGAACAAAGCCACCCTGCTCCTGAGAAATAATTTTTGCTATTAGTGGCTGCATCCTTAAATAAATTGCTTTGGTAAATATTTTGTAGATTGTGTTGCATAACGAGATGGGCCTAGATTCTGCAAAGGTTTTAGGATTTTTTACTTTGGGAATAATGAAAATATTTGTCACATTGAACTGCTTAAGCATTGATCCCATTCTCCTTGACTCCTCCAGAGCCCACAATAAATCATATCACAAAAAGTCCTAGCTTTTTTGAAAGAAGATTGTTGTGAATTTGTCTAGACCCAATGCTTTATCTAGAGGCAAAGAAAAAACAACACTTTTTACTTTCTCTAAGGTAAAAGGCTTTAAAAGGTTATCATTATCCTCTTGGTTAACCAACATAGGAATGACATCAATGATCTCTTCTTCATCTTTCCTTTGCTTCTCATCTTTTCCTTGAGGAGTTAAAAGCTTAGAAAAAAATTTCACCGCTTCTCTTTTTATTTCTTCTTTTGACGATAGCCGATTACCTAAAGACATCTCCTAAATAGAGAGTATTGTAGATGTAACTCTTTTTAGCTGAGTTGAAGTGTGAAAGTATTTTGTATTTCTATCACCCTCTTTGAGCCATAGTTCATGATACTTTTGTCTCCAATATATCTCCTCTCTAACAAATAATTCTTCTCATTGCACCTGCAAGCCCTTTTGTTTTTCATACAATCTGTCATTTAAGCCATCCTATATGATTTTCTCATGAACCTCTGTCAACTCCTTAAATACTATTTCTTTTTGGTGGAAAATATTTTTGAACACCTGAGCATTCCATACCTTTATTTGTTGCTTGACATGATTCATTTAATAGTACAACTAATACATTTTTGTTCCCTGCACAAAAGGTGCATTTTTCCACCATTGCCACACTAGAGGAATGAATTGTGAATGCCTAAACCACATGCTTTCAAATTTAAAGGATGATTTTGTTTTGGGAAGGGAGACATTTGAGATACTTAAAGAAATTTCATAGTGATCAAAATCTTTAGTAGGTAAATTTTTTTACTCCATACTACCCTTGAAACCAATTAGGAGACACTATAAATCTATCTAACCTCTCAACAATCTATGAAAAGCCTCTCCTCGATTTTTCCATATAAAATTTCCTTTACTCGACAAAATATCCTTCAAGCCATTAGTAACGATTAAAGAGTTAAAATCTTCCATCACTTTCAATGATGGACTAGCACCTTGATGGAGTCCTTAACATTTTTAGCATTTACAGGTCCTTTTTAGCTCAACAATAGGATGTCACAGGTTGCCCATAGGCAGGGTTTAAGGTTTTGCTTATGTAACATTGTTTTCAAATGCTTCACTTACAAACCTTGGGAATTTTAATTTTGCATTGACTTTCTCTACCCGGTTGTTAGTTGTTTAAGTTTCCTTTTGAGCCATCTTTGTGCATTACTTATCGGCCCCTTTGCTTAGGTTACCCGGTCACCTTCAACTATGAAGCGTTTTAATTTTCCCAAGGTCGGGCTTTAATATTTCGATCATAAATGACTTAATTCTAAGTCGTTTGTCTTCAAGGGTAAAATGTCATCGACCTAGTCATGGCCCTCTTTTATAACTAACTTTGTCACATGTGCAAGATTGATGATCATCAGATTGTGGGATTTAATCTGAGCCATTCCTCGCTGGCTTGTGTATCCCAAATGATGATACTTTAATTGTTGGATGGTCTACAAGATGGTAACACGTGTTTAATCATAGGTACCAACCCTACCGTCACTTTTCATCTCGACACTCAAAGTTTTAAGATCAACAATGATTATTAAGAGGGAAGATTCGATTGTTGTCGTTCCATGCCATCTCGCAAAGGGAAGATGCAAGCTTGTTAAAAGATGTGAGGACCACGAGAATTCACCATGTATGTCCTATGACTACTAGCATGTGGAGCCCACAAGTACATGAAAGAAGATCCAGTTGGTGCATTCTATTGGACAGTTGTTCAAGCTGGAACAATGATGAAATTCAAATGTAATTGACTCAATTTGAGTCGTTCAAGATGGCCATCTCAGCTGAATATTGATAGTACACATTCAAAAATTACGAGTACACCCATTGTAATTATTTTGCTTCACGCAAGCGATTAGTAATGGCAGAGGTCACTCATAAATCTACTCAATTTCCCTCAAAATATACGTATATGGTTAGATCTTGCATAATTGGGATTTGAAGACATGTTTGGAGCAATATGAAAAAATCGAAAGAAGTGACTTGCAGAGTTCATCTTGACCGCCATTAGGGTTATTGTGATTGAAATTCGTAAGTATGATAAACACAGTTTTATGCTTTATTTTAGTTTTATGAATTAGGGTTGGCTTTCAATTTGCTTTCTGTGAATGTGTTTTATTGCTTTTCTTTAATTTCTTGGAATTAGGGTTAATTCCATCTTTAAAAGTTGTAGTCCCATGAAACCTTTTAGAATTAGAATTCACATTGAGTCTAAGGTCTTAATTAGGAGGCTAGTAGTTGAAACCTTTCTTGTTAAAACCTTGGTCTGCTTAAAATCCATGGCTCCCAAAGTACAAATCGCTGCCCCTTCGGCCCAATCTAGAACACTCTCCCAGGATGTAATTGACTTATTACCCTCCTCTACAAATAAGAAACATGAAGGAAAGGTCTTGTTCTATGGCCCTACTATTAGAGAGGGGAGTGATGGATAAACAATTCTTCATAAAGGATGCTGAGTTTCCTTATACTCGATAGGAGCTCTTTCAGCATTGGTTCGGGAACAGGAACCTTGGAGCTCCTCTTTGCAATCTTTGGAGGTTAGATATGGGAAAATTAGTTGTTCCCAACATGTATATGGATGTGGATCTTTTGAAAGATATCACCTCAAGGTATGATCTAGTTTCTAGGGTTGTCAAGACATTTGATGGGAGGGATATGGTAAAGATAACCAAGAAAGAATTGAATATTTTTTTGATTTACATAAGTGGAGTTAGGATTTGGTTCCTCTAAATATGGATGATATCAGGAAGGAACAAAAAAATACCAAGGTATTCATCAGGAAAAATTTGTTTCCCTTGCATACTACTGTGACTGGTACTAGGAAGCATAGAAAGCAAATCAAAATTGGTGAGAAGGAGCTTGAGCCTTTCCCAATGAGCTATTTTGCGAGCTATTTCAGGAAAATTATATATTCTTTGTGCCAAATCATTGGGTTTTCTCTACCTGACACATTACAGAAAGAATATAGTTATCTGGCAACTCATCTGCAACACCCAACTTATAACATAGTCTATGATTATGCCACTTATATGGCAGAGCATATCCACAAGGGTTTGGTTGAGCTAAAGGAAGGAAAAAATGGGTGAAATTATGATGGTATTCATTATTAATTCATATGTTTTTGCATAAAGGGAAGAAGGTCTTTGAGAAAGATATAACTTTGAAAAGAAAGGCAGAAGGTATCAATTTTCCTATTCAATGTTGGACCCAGATTTTGGACAAGGATGATCTAAAGTATAATTATGTAATGTTTCAAAATTATTTTGCACAAGAATAAGGAGATCCTTGATCTATGAACCACCAAGAATTCCTAAAGAAATTCATGAATTCTTGAGACCTATGGAGATGAGGCTAGACTTGAATTTGAGTCACAATTGGGGAGACTTGATTTTATACCCTAATAAAATAATTTTCAGAGTATATGGAAACAGTCTAGATCCATATGTTATGCCAAGAGATGTGCTGCTAATGATAGGGTTTCTTGAAATCATGATACAATTGGGAGCTTCACAGGTAGTGTACTTACCTGATACATCAAAGAAAGGCTCATTCTTTGTAGAGTGGACAATGTTTGTTGATTATTTTCTAGTGAAAGGGGCATGGAAGCAATTAGTACATCTACTTGTGCCTTACAAGTTGGAGACCATGCGCCCAAGGAATCATGATCCTGAGGGCTTTATTACCAAATTGAAAATAGATAAGAGGCTAGGTAATTTTGTGCATATCTTCGATTATCCTGAAGATGTCTTCAAGAATATCTTTAGCTTTCCAAAGCAAGATGAAACGAAAGCTAAGTACCTTGCTTATAGGAAGATGTTAGAGGAAAAATGGAAGAAGGATCCCAAATATAATCCTCTACCAAATATACCTAATGAATTTAGCTAGGTTATATATGTTATGGATAATTTTGAAAATGTAGTTGGTATATTAAGGGAGCAATGGGAGGTTGCAGACAAAGGAAAATCAAGAGTGGTTGAAGAAGAGACTATTGTGACATTGGAAGAAAGGCCTACTTACCAACCAACCAAGCAACTAAGAATCAACTCTAGGAGGAAGAAAACAATGGATGAAGAACAAACCTTGCCGACCCCTATCGCTTCTAAGGGATCAAAGGAAACTTCTCTTGAGAGTGCAATGCCATCACCTCTAGGGCAGGTTCCTCCACTTGTAATCGACCTTGATTCACCCCCAAGAAGTCCTGTTCCATTGGAGCAACCACCTATTAAGAAGCAAAGGATTGAGGCAAGAGGAGTGGTTGAATATTCTGATATAGATGAAGATGATATATTTATCACTCCTAAGGACATGCAACAAGGAATGCCTCTTCCTGTAGGGGAAATTTCCTCAAGTTCAGGACAAAGCAGTCTCAGGTTGGGAAAAATTGACATTAGTGGTCTAAATAGTGCAAATGACTTGAGGATTCGAGCTTGCAAGGATTTTATGAAAGAAAACTCCTTTATTGAAACATCTACATTTAGGGATTTTTGGTGGTGATCCAAAGCTGCAAAATATGAAGAGAAAGTGACCACTGAAAGGATTTTGCATCTAGAGTTACCTGAAAGTGTCATTCAGGCCAAGGTGAGGAGCATTACAAAGAATGAATTTCAAAATATTAATGCTCAGGATGGTAGAGAGCTTGTAAATAAGTGTGGTGTGTTATTGCTGCCAAAATGGGATATTGTTGATGCTATAGTCCTAGATGCTATAAGAAGGGTTGAAAGGCCTCTAATGCAAACATAAGAGGAATTGGATATGGCACTTAAGGGGTATGCATTTAGTGAAGATTGGGATGCACTAGAAATTTGGTCATTATCCATGGGATCCAGGAAACCAGTACTTGCCGAGTCATCAGATGTCAATGGGAAATTACTTGTGAAGAGAGTTGCTGATACACTAGCCTTGGAGGTAGTTGACATGGCAGTTAATGTTGCTAGATTTACTAAAGAAACTATGGAAAAACTCACCCTTGAAAGGGGTGACTTCAAGAACAAGTACCATGAGCTACTTAATGAATATGATAATAGTCAACAAAAGGTAGCTATACTAGAGATAGAGTTGGCATTTTATAAGCAGAGGGAAGAAATGCATAGAGATCAAGGCTAGGCCAGCTCAAGTTGCTTGCCTCCATCTTCTCCAATGGAACCATCTCAATCTCCCTCTCAAGATCAATCTTTGACAATGGTACCATATAATTTGGGACAAGAGCCACTTTTAGTGGAAGAACCAAGCAGATCGGGCCCCAGCTCATCTAGCAAACCTACAAGGGAACAACTTATTTCACAAGTTGAAACATATAAGAAGTTGTTGAAATGGGCACAAGACACAATGCATGAAAATATCTCAAAGATTGTGCATACTGTCTTGAAGCATCTAAATATGAAGATTTAGGCCAAATTGAATAGTGTGCATGATAATTACACCCTAATGATGCGAGCAATAGGATTATCTCAAAGAGATAAGGAGTTGGCTATGCCAATATTGAACAAGTGGATTCCAAGGGCTGAGAGATTGAAGTTAATAGCAGTTGGAGCCAACCAACATGAGGATAAATACCCTAACGTGCTTCCAACCTATACATTTGTGTATGAACTTAGTGAGCAAAAGTTTCAGGGATATATAGCCCCATTGGAGCAAAAAATAAGAGAACTTAAGGCTCATTATGATCTAGTAGATTTGTCACTGTTGCCAGATATTCAACTCACCAATAGTGAACTAGAGCCATTACAAATGTGGAAAAGGGAGATGGATGATGTTATTGCTTCCCAAGTGAATAAGAAAGAGGTTTACATCAATACCTTTAATGACACTTTGGGAAAGTTGACATTTATTATTAGCTTTCTAGAAGATTTTGACAAGGAATCCAATTCTATGATGACAAAGTATTCCCCATATAGGAAGAAGTTGGACAAAATCATCGATTTCAACTGGCCATTTGATGAAGAATAGGAAGAATGGGGAAGGGTATTGGTTAGTCAATTGGGTTTGTAAACATGGATGTGAAACATATAATTGTTCAAGTATTGTACAGGTCTGGCCTTAGAAGTTGCAATGTATAAAATGTATGTTTCACAGGTAAATATCAGTTGTTGATGATGTAGAATGCTAACTGAGATGCTAATTCACTTTTTGCTTTGCATCATTTTGTCATCCTAGTCTAATGCTTTGAGTCTAGATAGTAGATTTTGTCAAATGTATTGTTCTTGAGCAACCCGAATGATAATGGAATTTTTTTGAGTCTATAATCTCTCCATTTAGATCTGCACTTGAATTATTAATGAAAATTCTGATCAAAGATCATTTCATTAATGGTCATCATTTTATTACTCTGATATATGTTTTAATTTTAGCTCTAGTTCATAGAATGGGTTAAAATGCTTAAATCAATTCATATATTCCTGTGTAGGATGATTGGATCTGATAAGTAGTCTTTAGAGTTTGGTTACAAAATTGTGAATTGCAAAGTAATATCACTGAGATCATGGGTGTTCAGGATTAAATATACCTTATATTTCAATTTTCTTAAACTCCTAGCTCGTAGATAATGGCACTGATCTTAACCCCTTTAAGTCTTTCCCATGGTTCCAGTTACCCAACTTGGGAACATCGTTTTAAAATAATCATTGATCTATCTTTAATTTCTTGTATTTTGTGTTGTCTTATATTCTCGGCTTAGGATGCATAATTCATTCAAGGAAATTCCGACTTCTTGGAGAATTTAATCTTATTAGTCATTGGTGAGAATATATCTACTTAAATATGTAATGTATACATGAGTTATGTGAAATAATTGTATAATGTACATTGTGGGACCACCCTCCTGGGCTATGCAGAGCCCGAAGTGCAGGAGATAAAGCGATTGATGCTATATCTCATTTGTTGGCCAATTATCTTGCAGGTATTCAAGAATTGAGTCTAGCAAACTCATAGGTATCTGGCAAGATCTAATTGGTTCATTGAAAACAACCAACACACCCCTAAATCTTTCCACCATTGAAACTAGTGCATTAAAATCACCTCCCAAAACAATTTTTGCATCCCCCAAATTATTTAAAATTCATGTTATTTCCTCCCACAATAGTTTTTGTCTAAAGTGGGAATGGGCCCATAAACATTAAATAACCAAAAATTCAGATTAAATTTGGAAATCTCAAGTAACTACCAGTTAGATTTAGACCTTATTGTACAAACATTTACTAATTTTGGGTTCTACAAAATAACAAGCCCCATAGAGTCACCTTGCGCCGAAGAAAGATATGACTTCCACTTTAACCATTTCTATATGAAAGCTTCATATGAGTCCATAGATAGTTTTGCTTCCTGTAAAAGAACAATCTTAGCTCCACAAGCATCAATTTGTTGCTTGATACAAGCTTGTTTGTCAGGGGAATTAACACCCTTGACATTCCATGATATTACCTTCATTGCACTCAAGGAGAGCAACATGCTCTCCTCGGGTGTTTATTTGAAATAGAATCAAATATAGTTTTTTGCACCCCTGCATCAATCTCCTCTTTTAATTTGGTTAAATTTGATCTTATTCCCCTTTTCCCTGGAGACTTCTTCAAGAAAGATTGAGATGGTGACTGAACAATAGAAAGTGTCTTTAAAAAATCAAATTCTGCCTCTTCCCCACTCACTAAAATAGTCATTTGGTACACAGAAGATTGCTTTGGGAACTTATTCAAGGTCTAGCCTGAACCCTGAATTTCATTATTCACATCTTCACCCCCTAGACTTCCTCATTTATTGTTACATCAGACCCCTTGGGACCTTCAATCTTGACATCTTCCCCACAAAATTTCCTCTACAACTAACTCCTCTGCTAACTCATCAAATGTTTATGATCCTACAAAGATTTAAATTTGTTCTGTCAACAACTCCAATTCAACTTTTGTAGGCTTATTCACTAATTGCAACTGTGAATTCTCAAAATATTCATGAGAAATAAAAGCCGAATCTTGCAATACATTATTTTGGTAAACCCTATCATTATTACTACTATTTACAAAATCCTCCTGATGCAATGAACATCCTTTGAACATCAACTTTTAAACTATAGCCTCCAATTGATTTTCTGATAGCTAGGGAAAATCTGGTGTATAAAGATAAAGAAAATAGTCCTCATACAATCTCCTCAAAAATTCCAATTGGTTAGGAAATTGTAGGGAGAAAGAAATATTCTTTTTAGAATTAGTATGCCTCATTACCTCCATAGGATATTTTACCTTCATCCCCCTTGTGCTCCCCTTACATAAGCTCTCTATTGGTTCTTCCATCACCGACTTAGTTGAAACATTAATTGGCTCTCGATCTGGAGCTTTACTCCATTTTTGACAATAGGGAACACCATAAACTTTATTGTTTTGACAATTTACTGATTTATGCCCTAATATATGGTAGTTCGTACAAACATTGTCTAGAGTTTCCAACATAATATTTTGAACCCATTTCCCAAATTTTGAATTCAGGTGAATTTGAGATGGAAGCTCTTTCGAGGTATCAATTAAAACATAAACCATGTCTGGCTTCATGAAGTTTTTCAAGAACCAAAAAATAAAGTTTGTGGAAAATGCCAATATGATTAGCCATGATTTCAATCAAATGCTCATCCCTATACTCCAATGGTAATGCAAGCATCTGTACCTAGTATGGAACAAATATTGAAGCAAAATCCTAGTATGAAAAGATGTGTTTTAGAGGTTTCAAATGTTGAACTAATAGATTCATATTCAATAAAAAATTGAAATTATCATGTTGAAGAACAAGGTTGTACATAAAATTGATTTTAGTTCAAAAAAAGGAAAATTTAATGCCTCTTACATCTACTTGTTAGAATATCATGATTTTGGGTGGAAAAGATGTATCAATTTTTAATAATTGAACCTCATGCTTCAAAACATGTTGAAATATATTATTTACATATTGAAAGCAGTGATGATGACTCTATTTTTTTTAAGATCAAATAAATGATTCCTTTGAAGATATGGAAGGTCATTTTATTCAACCAAGAGAGGTGGAGATTGGTTTTGATTTAGCTACAACAACTATTGGATAATCCTCTACTTTCATGAAAAATTGGGAGGAAAACATAAATGAATACTTACCAAGGCTTTTTTATTCTCCAAAAATAGAAGTTTTCACCTTCAAAGGTGTCGATACAACCTTGATGAAGGTTTTAGTTAGAACGAAGATTGGGAGTTTGCTTGAAGGAGAAGAATCTAAAATTGAATCATCAAAAATTATTCCTCAAACTTATATGTAGCTTGAGTATGATTCTTTCAAAATTATTAAATAATATGATAAAGAATATAATTATTGTAACAAAGGATTGTAGATCTCAAAGGATGGTTTGAAATAAACTGATTAAAAATGAACCATCAACCCTTGATGTTGTGTCATACACACAATTGAAATATCAAACATTCAAGTTTTTCAATGAAGGATTTCAAGGAGAGGTAACATATCACCTTACTCTTGAATCTTTTCACTGATGCAAACAACCAGCTGTTTACAAAAACTCACCATGTAATGTAGAATCTGCTGCAACAAAGAACACCCACAATACAAAAATAAATACAAACAAATTATAAATTTTTATTGCATCAAATCAACTCATGACAATTACATCAAATGGAAAAATGAAATGCCACCATAGAGCATACAAAAATCTCACACAAGATTAATGAACTATGGCTCTTCCTGTTCTTCTTCTCACTTCCCCAAGCTTTCTTTGTTGTTCAAACCTTCATATGATTCTTATCGTTCTCTTCACCTCTCATACACTGGTGCCTTATATTTCCTTCATTGGTGTTGCTCAAACCTACAACCAAAACCCCCCAATGATACCTCTACAGAGGCATCTTTCTCCTTCTCATTCCTACCAAACTTCTTCCCACGTTTTTCTTCAAAAACCCTCGAAAAATGCATTGAAAATCATCCATTATTGCCCCAGAATGGGCTCCCAACTCCCCCCCAAGAATAGCTCTACATATTCTAAGTTTATTCAGCCTTAAATGAGGCATTTACACTTCCAGAAACTCCTCCAAATGCTTCCTTTACTCAAGGGGCGTTTTTCTCTATTATGAGAATTTTAACAATTTAAAAATCTTGATTTTTAGCCTCTTTTGTGATCCAAACTTCCCCCATATGATTTATGCAAAAGATAAACAATTAAATATGAAATAAAAATTGGTAGTTGACTTCCATGGCCTCTATAATACCTTTGCAAAATAAAATTAATCAAATTGGTGCTTTGGAAGTGCAGAATCAGGTGCGTGTAGATGAAAAAATGAAAGTTATCTGATTCGCACAAAAATTAGTGTGCAAGCTTGAAATAGTATTCCATGGACCCCTGCAAAAGGAGTTTTCCCAAACCTTCACAAATTTTGAAATTTTAAACTTTTTGTAAATTGTTGACATTTTTTTAACAAACTTTTGCCATTAAAATCTCCCAAACTAGAAAATGTATGACTTTGATTCTTTTTGCAAATTCTACGTGCCACCTCCATGAATGCCCCTATCAAAGTATTCTACTCCAATCCTTATGAGTTTTATAAAAATAATTTTTGAAAACTATCTATAGAGCCTTCAAACACGATTTGATAAAAAATGACTTTAAGCAAATCTGAACACACCAAGAGCTTTCCAAAGCTGAGAGATGTTACATGAACCCCAAAACACACCAAAATTGAAATTCATACTTGGAGCTTGTTTTTGGTTGATGCCGATTTCCAATTTTCCTGGATGCTCCTGTATCATTCACTTTGAAGATACCATTGTGCAGGCTATTGTAAGGAAGATAAGGTAGTGGAACAAATTCCTACACTAATCTTGAGAGGAGGATAATGCAAAACTTTACAAGTCTTTACAATAGTTACAAAAACTAAATAAAAATAAACATAAATATCATGCATACCACAAGATAGTGATTTACGTGGGGAAAAACCTTTCAAGAGAGAAACCCCACACTCCAAAACCTACCCAATATATTATTCATAAATCACAAAGATTACAATATACTTGTAGAGTGAGATTCTCACAAGAGTATCTCCAACCAGATATATAGAGGCAACACGACCACTATCAGACTCTTAGAATACATCACAATACATAGTTGCAATACAACACCCTCATAAAATAGGGCTACCTTCTAGGGCAAGTCAAGCCAACAAAATATCAATTGTCAGATATGAGACCTAATGATGAACAACCTAGATTTACAATAATAAAATATACTTAAAATTTGGCTTTCGGGGGGTAGCGCATGACCCTCAAATCCCCTGCCAAGGGGATGATCCCCTAAGACCCCTCACAAGGGGGTACCCCCCACCCTCCAACGCCCCCTGCACTTACCTATCAACAATACCTTATGTAATTGCAAGGTTGAGACACATTTTCCCAACAACTTTATCTCATCATGTTGAGTCATTTCATGAATTACATAACCATGGAGAAGGAGATAAAAAAATAGATATCCTAACAGTTGAATCTAACAAAATTGGTAATAGTTTATACTCCCATGATTCTTATACTCTTGGTTGGATTTTAGAGTCTTTGGGTGGCAACTTTCACTATGGTAAAGATATTTGTTTTAACTCTCTAGAAGTTGAAAATGAAATTACCTCTACAAATGTTCCCCAAGATGTTTCTATACTAAACTTTCATGAAGGATTTCCAATTTAGGGGTTACTTCCTTCTTACCCTAAGAATAAGATATAAGATGGTATTATGATCAGTATTATGTAGGATAATTCTAATACATAGGGCAATGTTAAGGTGCTTCAATTGGATTTAGAGGTGCTTAATGCAAAGTGGCTATTTGGGCATAATATTTTATCTAGAGAAATTTTACATGACATTATATTCATATCTCTCACCATGGTAGTGGCAAGCTTGCAATTGGGTCTACAAATAGTTCTTACTTATTTTCCACTATCTTGCACATGCATTTACTTATCTCAACCCATCAATTGGTTTTCATGACCACTTGGAGTAGTTTGATGTAGGGTTCCCTACCTTGTACATATGTTAAAAATGAGTTTTTGTCTTTCCTACTTTGGTTTTGGTCTTTGTTCTTTTATGTGTTCCATTTTTGGCTTGCATAATTTCCTCTCTATCAATCATGCTCTATTGCTTTTTGACTCTATATAGCCCCATGGATTTAAATTATTGGTCCTAATAAGATACTATAGGGTTTTTCTAGGTCCAAAAGTTCATTTTCCCCAATCAAATCTAGCTATTACCTACATTTTGAGTTAGCCTGAATTTAAACTTTGTATATAAACTATCAAAGGATATCATGCTAAACTCTATAAGAGTTGAAGATTAGCTCAATACCCAAGACCACCTGCAAAAAAAAAGAAAAAAACTTCTACAAGAGAGTATGCAAGAATATGAGCTTGCTTGATATTAAGACCTATCAAAATGATGATGAGGTATGAAGTGTATTGCATATGTGTATAATGACCTTCCTTATATAGGCAAGGTGAAGAATATGATTGAACATGATTGTGACATGTGTCTTAATCCCATGACATGAGATGAATAACAAACTAACTACCTAGAAATTATGCAATAAGGCTAGATAAGATAAGTTCTAGAAAATCCAACTAAGACTTCTAGAAAGAATCTTATGTATTATGTAAAATTAATCATGTGAATAAGTCCTCTAATTGCCTAGTGAGATAAATTACTAGGTACAAGACTTTATATTCACACCAACAAACCTCATTGAGATAGTATAATTATGTAAGAATTTTTAGCTACCCAAGATTCAAACTATTTTTTAGTTGAGAGAATCTTTTTACCCATGTTGTCACAAAATTTAAATATTGCTACACTCATTTTGACCTTGTTGAATCAAAAAATAATTAAATTTGATTTTTTTTTGATATGGAACAGAACAATTTCATAGGGGTGTTCCTGGCACCATTGAAGATATTGGGGAAAAATTTAAAGTTGAAATGCTTCCTAGATTTGTTAGAGTTGGCTATGGAGATCTAGCCACCCAAGATCTAGAGGCCAAATGGAAAGCAAAAAAAGATCAATATGCAATTCTCAAGATTGCATAGAATTGAATATCCAAGAATTGATTTACAAATGAGAACCCATTGGTTATATAGCCAAGGTGAGACATAGGATTAGACAAGATCATGACAAGTGTCTTAATCCTATGACATGAGACAACTAACTTGACATAAAAGTAAAAAAGATAAGATTTAGACATGAAAATTAAGTCTTCTAGAAATAATCTTAGGCTCTAATTCAACTTAAGATGTGAATATGTCCCCTAGTAGGAATTAACGAGGTACAAGACTTTTATTCACATCAAAATCCCCCCTTAGGTGCAACTTAGGGAGAAGATTATTATGAAAATGATGCAAAGATGCAAGGATGGATCTTGGATACTAGGCCATGTTAGGCACCCATGTACAAATGCAAATGAAATCTCTCATAAATTGGGAAAAGGAGAAAACCCAATGGGACAAAAATCCTCCCCAAAAGATGAAATATAAAATTCTCTCAATGATGAATGAGAAGGAAAAAATCCCCATGTGAGAAAAGATCCCCCATAAGAGAGAATAAGAAGAGAGACCATTCAACCCCCCTCAATGGTGAGTCTCCTACGATGGTATAATCTTGACATTAAATGTTGAAGATGATTCAAGCTCGCTAAAAAAATTTCCTCCCCTTAGGAAGAAACAAAACCAAGATGATATGTAGGATTTTTTCCCATTACTAAAAGGAATATGTTTGAAGAAGAATGATATGTGATGTCTTTGAACTATTCTCAAGTGTCTATTCCAATGCCAAAAAGTATCACACTCCAAACAGGTGTTTTAGGCCACACTGTCAAAGAAGACAATCCAAAATCTCCTAGAGATAGATGTAGAACGTACTCCAAAGACAAGGATAACTCCTCTAAATATAAAGAGGCCTCCTCCAAATGTTGTACAAAAGTATCCACACTTATGTCAAACTATAAAGAGTGATCATGTTGAGAATGAACAAGAATCAAAATATTCCCTCACAACAACTGAAGAAGGATCATCTCCATCAAAGAGAAGATGTATGCAATTAATGGTGTCTCCCAAATCTGAAATGTGTGACTCAACAAACAACTCACCAATGTTTATCAAGTATGCATCCCAAATAGATGTAGCTGAAAGACAATGCAGATCCTGCTACACTGAATCACAAGAAGTTATAACTGTATCAACACACAGATCATCAATTACAACAATAAATGGATGAGATCGAATGAAAGGCTCAAGAACAAGATCCAATGTGAGAACCCCCAAGTTCAAGTAGCCAAATGTCTCCTCCGAATCATGGTCCACACTAGAAGTGTGATTAATAGCCGAAGGAACAAAGTCATCATCAAAAGAAAAATTTTCAAAGGTGTACAACCAAGATGAATGATCAACCATCCTCGTAGAAAGAGTCTCTTAAATCTCCAAGTATCTAATGATAAATGAATTAGGAGTGAATTCCATATTCCTCCCGTCTCCACCATGTGTAATCTGATAGATGAAAATACGATTTTTTGATAAATGAGGTACACACAAAACATCATTGAAAGTGCCCTCCCAATATCAACAGATCCCTTCTCAATTACACTCATGTATGTATTATTTCCCATCAAAATAGGAGACATAGTACAAGGCTCAAAAGAAGAGAATATAGACTTAGAAGATGCCATATGATGAGATGCTCCTAAATTAGAAGCCATCTCCCTGATCCAAGACCTGTAGAAGCACAAAGATCTTTCCCCTTATTACCTGATGTAGTAACCAAACAAGCATGACTTTTGTCCTTACTAGACTGTTTTAAAGAAGAAGTTGACTTAGACATTCTAGAAGGAAAATCAATATATTCTTCTTAATAATATGTTTCAATTCATCAATATCCTTCTAATAATAACAAGAATATTCATGTCCAAGATTCCTGCAATATGAATAAGTTGGATTCTCCTTCTTATATGATTTCTCTATGGAAGAGGATTTATTCTTTGGTTGATCTGAATGTGGATTATTCTTTGATTTCTTTTGTTTGTTATTAGTATGTGTACTATTGTAAATTGTCACCCATGACAATTTCACCTTATGTTTTTATGTAGGGGCATCATTTTGTTTTAACTTTTTTTTTAATATTCTCCAACTAATGCCACATGATGGAGTTGTTAGGGTTTTAAAATTTATAATTTGATTTTGTTTTGACTTGGGGGAAACAAACTACCTACCTTATTCTCATTTAATGAGCAAAAACAATGAAATAAATGAAAAGGGAAAAACTATGTAGGAGTTTTTGAACTCAAAACAAGTAGGTGGAGAAATTTATGGAAGTTTTTGAGCGTTGTAGCTGTTTAGGCAAGATTTTTTGGGAGAATTTTGAAAGAAGCTTCCAAATTTTGGATAGTTTGGAGAAGAAGAATAGAACAATATAAAAATAGTGGAGAGGAGAGGAAAAAGATAGGAGAACAAAAAAAATAAGGGAATAGAAGAGTACAATAGGGAATATTAGAGGACTGCAGAAAAGGAATGTTTTGAAGTAGTTGGAGAGGCATGTAGCAAACAACAAGAGGATAAAAAGAAAGAAAGAGGAATGAAAAAGGGAGTTTTATTTTGTAAATATTTATGTAAATGCATATATAAGTGATAAAATTTGAACTTTAACTCTATGTGTGTGGTTATAAGAAATATTATATAAATTTTCTTTTCTAAAAGTCTGGGTTTTCATTTGCAAGTTTTAAGTCTTTTATGCACCTGAAATTGTAAATAGTCACCTATAGCCATTGTTACAGCTACCCACAACAACAGTCTATTTTTTATAGCAACTTAGTTTGTGTTTTTGTAGTTTATTATGCCTCTAAAACTTGTTATTGGACCTACAACACATGTGTAGACCTCTATAAAGGTTGTGTGAAGTTTCTTATAGCAACACAACCTTTCCTTTTCCATATGTTTGATTGTTTTCAAGTGGATTTTAGGAACCTACAAGGGGGTGGGTGTCATCATGTTTGGTCACCCATTTAATTATTGGACCTAATTGAGTATTTAATTTCCTAAATTATGCATTATGTGGCCTATTTTTGACAATTTATGAGGAATTACAAGCCATAATCAATTGCATATTTTTTTAAATGAATCATGGAGTTACATCACCCAAGAATAGTTCCTTCATGTCTGGGCATGTGATTTTATAACTCCCAAGATTTTTATTAATTCACACCTCTCAGCACTTCCAATTTGAATTGGAATTAAATTCAAACTCACTCAAAATATTTTTACATTTGAGGAGTTTTTAAATAATTGAAATTCTCACCTACAAGATGCCACCAACAAACCAAAACAAAAATCAAAATGACAAATTCAAATATTTTTTGGTGTATAGGATTGCCTGTGCACTCAAATGCTCCTATATCAGTTATTATCTTTGGGTTGAATAACACATTAAGAAAATTTATCAGATTTATGAGTGAAGTATTGAAGAAATATTTGGGTAATTTTATGATTATTTAATTGATGATATTGATTTTTAGGAAGAATAAGTAGGGACATCGAGAATTAGATTTTTTTTGTAAAGGCTAAGAGAAGAATAGTTCTTTGATCAATGTGAAGAAATGTAGTTTCATGAAGTTGAAGTTTGTATACATATGATTTGTAATATTAGTCAAAGGTTTGAATATTGATATCAAGAAAGTAAAAGAAATTGTTAAATGATTAACACTAGTAAATGTTAGATAAGTAAAATTTTTTCATAGGTTGTCCATTTTTTCAAGAAGCTTAATAAAATTTTCAATGCAATTTTTACACCAATAAATGAGACTACGAGGGGAGACAAGAAGAAATTTTAATAGATAAAAAGGAGAAAATATGGCCTTTAAGTTGGTCAATATAAATTCATAGAAAAAATGGTACTAGTATTGATTAATTTTAAAAAGTATTCCAAGTATACTATGATGCAAATGAGTGTCATAGAGTAGTATTGATTCAAGAAGGTAGATTAGTAGTTTATTTAAGGAGATATATTGATTATATGATTAGGAATTTTATTCCACGATTCAAGCATTGAAGAAATGGAGACATTATTCATTACCAAACAATTTTTTGTTGTATACAGATCATTGGGTATTGTAATGTAAGAAATTTGAACAACTAAGATAAGTTAAGTCAAAAACACATGAGGTAGGTAGAATATAAACAATGTTATATTTTTGTGTTAAATAATATGACTGGGAAATCAAATGGGGCTATATATTCACTAAGTAAAAAGATAAAAAAATTCTAACAAAGATGAGGGTGGAAGTAGTAGGATTTGAGAAATTGAAGCATTTGTATGAAGTTGATCCTAATTTTATCAAAGCATGTAAATAACTAGTAAATATAGATAATGATATAACTTTTAAGGATAATCATTTGTGTATTCTAATTCTAGACACCTAAAAATGACTAATGCATTTTCATCCTATCATTTCATCACTATCCTCATTTCATCTATCTATAATTATTAAATAGCTTTTATTTATTTAATCAAGCAAATATTCCTTTTTCATCTATAATAATTATATATTTTTTAATTATTTAATTATCTTAATCCTTTTATCATATTCCCATTAATTAAATAATGTTAATTATTTAATTAATTCATCATTTATCATTTTCCCACTAAAATTAATTAAATTAAATTAAATTTATCTTTGGTCCTTTACAATTAAATAATTATTTAATTAGCGAACACTCTTCTTTTAAATAAACTAAAAATAATTTATTTAAATTGCATATTTTCTTCTAAAATAGATAAGTTAATATTTATTTATTTCTCCAACTATCATTTTTTTTGTATTAGACATAGTTTGAACAACAAAAGTTACAAAGTCATGATGAAAAAATAGTAGTACTACTGCATTGATCCCTCCTTATAGTATCAATATTGTTTTTCCCCCATACAAATATATATTGTCATGTTTTTATAGTATTAACAAGATTACAGAGATATATTATCACATACACCATATATGCAAAAAGAACTAGCTGCCCATGGCCTACAAACAAAACAGAGAGAAGAAATTTTGTGCTGCTAAGAGATCCAAAAGCCAACGCTATCAAAATCAAGCTATTAGGAGGATCTATGTTGCCAAGTGAGCCCAATCTACTGTGTGAGTCTGTGATCCCTATCCAACCTATCAAGCAAGCATCTGCCAAAAAAAAGGTGCTGCTCCATCTCAGTCCCATCATGAACACAAAATTGGGGGGACTTTCCATTTTAGGTTGTTGCATTTCCATTCTGATTCTAGTTTTTCATCCTCAAAAGTGTCCCTACCGCTTCAATCTCATCTCTCGTGAAGTCCTCAATACTGAGCATTGGTGGAACATATTCATTCTAGCTTTACCTAAGGATCTTCTCATTGAATTCCTTCTAGAACACTTCTAGTGCTCAAAGAAAGATCTTGGTAGTGTGTTTCCAACTGTCACCAAAATTTGCTTCTCAAAAATTGATGGACATACTGCCCTCTTCAATGAAATGCATGAATTTTCCTTTAGTAACCTTTATTGTCATTGTGACTTACACAACCACATTGTATATGATGAGTCTTTTGCATGACTCAATAAGTTTCCTCCTTGTTCCATTAAATTTGTCATCATTCCTCGATTTCTAGATTATCCACAAATTTTCATTTACAATGAAATTCCAAAAAAGCACAAGTTCTTTTCAATTTTTATTGAATTTAGTGAAAATAAATTTGTTTGGGTTGTGTTTTCCATTGGCTTCCCAAATATTCTGATTATGACAAAACACATTCTAGATTTCCTTAGCATGAATGTGGTGCAGAAGCACCTTGGCCACTTCATGCTTCCATGGAGGAATCTTGAAATTTGGTTCAAATTTGGTGTTTCAATAATATAATGTCATAAAGGTCATTTTTTCATATGTTCAAGCACTAGGTGGGGTCATTGTTAAGTTTTGCATTAATTTTGTAAAAATGTAAAAGTTATCCTAAAAAATGTAAAAGATGCAAAGTTGTAAAAGTTGCAAAAAATGCAACATAGGGAAGTTGAAGAGTCTTAGGAGTTTAGTTACACTTGGAGGTAGTTAGAAGTTGATGAGTTAGTTTTAAATTCCTTTAAAAAGGCCTTGTAAACACTTTTGTAAGCATGGGTGATTGTACATCAGATTTTTGAATAGGTAAACACACTATTTTCTTGGGTTTTCTTCAGAAATTTGGTGTTTTTTATGAGTGTACGGACCTATACAAGCAGGAAGACATGTGTGGATGTTTGTAAATGATGGTATAATCAATAAAATTCCAATTACCTTTTGTTTCATGCAAATTGGTTTGATTTTGAGTTAGTTATAGCATTTTTTCATAAAACTATCAAAACCCTGGTTAGGGTAAACAACAGTTTGTAAATTTTGTGTTTCTCACGTTTTACCCATTGAAATGTGCTAAATTTTGGTGGAGACAATCTTGGTAGCATCTATTTTAACATTCTTGAAGTTTTAGACTGAATGAATAAGATTGTTGTGTGGAAAAAGTGAAGGTTATGTCTGATAATTTGTGTATTGACTGGTAAAACAGAGCTTAAAGAAGGTTAACACTTAGGGTTTGAGGAAATACACTTTGGAAAGGATTTATAATTAATTTATAAGATTGGGAAGGTAAAATAAAGGTTTCTTACAATGTTGGTTAATATTATTGGTGTCTGGAACTAACAAAACCAATAAACCCTATTTGCACCAAGACCTAATTAGGCCTATATCTGATCTGAGATAGAAGATTTTGAAGTTTTTGTTACAAAGGACTTAATACCCATTTTGAAGTATGTTTTAACCAAGAAAAAAAGGCACTCAAATGTGTAAATAGATTTGGGTTTCAGTGTGTATATTGGGAGGAAATTCTGACAGTATTACGTGCAAACCTACTAGTAAAAAGCCTACTTAGGCGTGAGTATATTAAATGGGTGAGAGTTGAATGTTTTTGGAAGCTTTAATGGGCTTTAATAATTCATTCTCATGATTTTTAAATATATTTTAAGGTTAGAGAAAAGGTTGGAAGTGTATTTGTTGCTTTGGGTGTTTGTGTGAAGGCTATTAGGAGTTTGGTTGTGAATGAAGGAATGTTGAGTTGATGAAAGGGCATCCTCTAATGATTGTTTGTTTTTTATTTAGTTAAGGTTCTTAAATGGTGAAAAGGATAATTGTGGCCATGCTTGGGGCAAAGTAATTGGAAACCCCTAAATTTTTCTTTTGTGAGATCATTGAATGATGGAGTGCTCTTGTAAAATTGTAGGAACAAAAGGGATGGAATCCCTAATTTTGTAAATTGTGTTCAAGTGAAAGTGGTTTCTTCCTCTAGCATTGCACCGGAATGCAATAAAAAAATATGCACTATTGATTTCAGCACCCTACATAGGCTGCATATTTCAATATCATCCAATTATACTTTATAAGGAAGTATTTGCAACATTAGAAGCCATCTGAAACTAGCCTTCTTTGGCTCTGTTGTATTGGCCCACAAACTTTTAAGAATTTTTACCCATTCACCCCTAGCTAGCCTGAGATTCTAGGCCACATTTAGATGATCAAAAGTTTCATGCTGGCTGGTAAGGGTGTTATACACAGTCTTCACATCAATTTTGGAGATTTTTGTATCCTCCCCGACTTAAAGTCTTTGTATTGCTCCTCATTGTAGACACAGTTGATACAACCAGTGAGCTCGTTGCAAGATTCCTTAATGACTGAATAGGTTCTCCAATCAGTTTCTAGCAAGTCAAATTCTTCTTTTAGAAGGTTCCATTCTTTTAACTGTCCATTTTCAAAGATTTGGTCAAAGGTTCTAATACCCTTGGGTGAGCATCCTTGCAAGAGAGCCAAAGGCTTGTTGTTGTGCATTTGATTCCACCATATTGACCTGTGAGTGAAAAGAGTACAATCCAAAAAGAACTTGGAGTTGGAGATATGCAACTTGGCATGCTCCCATGCTTTCCATATGCTTTGAAACACCACTGACCCCTCCAGGATGATTGGATGTTGGATGTTAAGGTCACACAGGGGGAGATTTTTCCAGGATTTTGCATGTTTAGGAACAGTCCTCTGAAGATTTCTCTTGATCAAAATTTTCCAAGGCTCATTACCTTCAAGGGCTTTGAAAATCCATTTGGTTTCCAAGGAAATACCCTACATTTTTAGATCTTTTAAACCCAGTCCACTTTCTAATTTACTTACACAACACCATTCCCACTTCACCGCATGCTTCTTCGTCCTCCCTTTACCATCCGATCACAAAAAACTCCTTATCTTCTTTTGTATTTCATTAACTTGGTAGTTGTTGAAGAGCCAAACAGAGGAAAAGTACAAACTGTAGGAGGACAATTTTTTTTGACAGATCTAAATTCTCCCTACTAGGGAAAAATATTGCCTATTCCACTTACCCAATTTTGCATCAATCTTCCTTTGAACCCCGAACCACATCTCTCTAAAGTTGGGACATATTGCAAAAGGGAGGCCTAATTATTTGACTTGATTTTGTGTCCCTCCCCATTGCACTCTTAACCTTGAAATCCAGTTAGGAGGTTCCTCTTTCCAACCCAACATAATTGACTTAGAGATGGAGATCTTGGCACCTGAGGCATTACAAAAGGTATAATTTTTTTCCATCAAGTTGGAAATATTAGACTCATCCAGAAGGGGAAAGAGGGTTGTGTCATTGACAAAATGAATGTTTAAAAGCTCACTTTGATTTGGGAGTATTATCCCCTTTACCTTCTAAGAGTTACCATTATTCTTGAAGATATAGTGCAAAGCATCTAAGGCGATAAAAAACAAGGCTTGAGCCAAGGGACACCTCTGTCTGATTGATCTCTCCAACATAAATTCCTTCATTAAGGATTCATTGACATCCACTTGGGCCATAGCATCCTTGAAAAGCATGGCCACCATACTATAGAAGTTTTTCGGGAAGCCAAAGGCCTCCAACATCATTTTTATGAAGGCCCACTCAACCCTGTCGTAAGCCTTTTCAAAGTCAAGCAACACCATTGCCACTTCTTGGTTTGATTTCCTAGCCCATTCCATTGCTTCCCAGCTTGTAATAAGGTTTTCAATGATGTATCTACCTTTAATGAACCTAGTTTGGGTGCTGTTAATGAACCTTGGAAAAATATTAACAAGTCCTCTTGCTAACACCTTAGCAAGGATTTTGTATAAGACATTAAAAAGCGTTATTGGCCTCCAATTTCTGATCTGTGTTTTATCTCCCTCCTTGGGCAACAATTTTATGATACCCCTATTTATCTCCCTTCCTAGAGAACCTTTTTCCAGGGCCTCCTTATACACTATAAATAGATCATCCACCACCCAGTCATTGAAGACCTTGTAAAATTCAGTAGGGAGACCATCAACCCCTGGAGTTTTATCATTTTGTAGGGCCTGAATTACTTGTCTGATTTCCCCATTTGAGATGTCTTTATTCAGTTCCTTTGCTTTGTTTTCCTCTATCTTCTTGGGGATGATAGCCTTTATTTCCTCCCTAGCACTAGAGCAACCCTCCTTGTTGTGTTCTAAAGTGAAAAGGTTCTTATAGAAGCTGAATAATTGCTTTTTGATATCCTCCTACTCGGTGAATGAGGAACCATTACATTGGTCCTGCTTAATGCATTCTTTTACATTTTTCTCTTTTAGGAACCAAAAGAAGAAATTCGAACCTTTGTCACCATTCTCAAGCCAATTTAGCTTGGATCTTACTTTTAGCCCTTGAATTTTGAAGACCTGTAGTCTTCTTAGGGAGTCTCTAATAGCACCATATTGGGCTTGTAAGGCTTCATTTTCAAATTCCTTCTGAAGGATTGTTTCAACCTACAGTAACTCCTCTTGGAGCAACCCCTCCTTCCTTCTCCTATCAAGGGATTTTTTCTTCCCAATTAGTTGGAACAGGTTTTTCCATCCTTTGGTTTTCAACTCCCACCTCTCAATGACACTTAACCCTTTGTTCCTGAGGGACATGATTGTAGCTACACAGTCACTATCATGGAGTAGCTTGGTGTTAAGGAGGAAGCCCCTTTTTCTATGCATACAAATTTTCCCTTCCTTTAGGTGTAGTCTTATTTTCACTAGGTGATGGTTTGAGAGGGTGTATGGGTGGACTTCTACATTATAGCCATCTCTGAGTAAATCAGGGAAAAAGTGATTCTTGTTAAAGTAGAAGCGGTCTAAATGGAAATATATCCTCCTATTGCCTTTTTGAGCATTACACCAAGTGTACCAAATGTTGGGGTAGTCTTTTTCCCCCACTTTAATAGGATCCACTAGGTTAAGTTTAGATTTCATTTTCAGCCAAAAGAACCTCCTAGACCTCCACATTTGTCCTCCTGATTTTCTATCATGTTGAAATCACCTCCCACAATCCAGGGCACATCGCTGAGCCCACACAAGCATTTACATAGTTTAATTCTATCCCCATGGTCACTTGAGGCATAAATTGAACAAATCCTAAATGAAAAATCATCCTTTTGTAAGGTAATCTAGATTTCCCTATTATAGGGAGATTTCCCATATTCTAAGACAAAATGGCTCCATTCACTAGAGAGGAGAATGGAAACCCCCCCTACCTTTTTCATGTTGAGTGGTGAAATGTGAGGAACCCCTCCAAACAAAGTTGAGGTTGGTTTCAAGGAAAAAGCCCACCAACTTAAGCTCTTATAGGAGTACAACATCCTTTTCCTTGCATCAGTTCAAGAATCTTCTAACTATCTACTTCCTATCAGGAGATTCTAGCCCCCTAATGTTCTAGGAGAGGCAGTTAAGTTTAATTATTGTCTAGCATGTTGGGGGTCTCTTTGTCTGCTTTGAAGCTTTCAAAGCATTTACACACCTTAGAATCAATTTTTGGCTTTTTATCAACAGGGATTTGTATGACTGTGCTTCTCTTTTTCCTTTTTGTGTGGCGAAGGACTTTCAAATTCCCTTTTCCAGCTAGAATAACAGTGTCCTTATCCTTTCATGGCCCCCCCTTTGTCCTATGAACTTGCTTAGGTTTGGCGATCAACTCTCCCTTTGTGACACCCTTAGCGGCCATTTCCTTAGCATATTTTGAAGCTACCCCATCCATGTGGGGTCAATTCCATCAGTGACAACCTAGAAAGCATGAGGGGCATCTTGAACACCCAAAATCTTTTGGTCGGGGCTCATTGCACTTGTTACATATCTTGTGATTACCTGACTTTTACCATCATCCAACACTTTGTTCTTAGCCAAGGCACCATCGGTGCATTGTATACAAGGGGAAGTTTCTAGGTCCTTCCCATCCTCCATAGGGATCAGGCCTACATTTAGTCCATCAGTGGTACCTGATAGAAGGAGAGAGGGATGAATGTTGGATTCAAAATTATTAACAATATCCTTTACCTTGGAGGGTTTGTGAAGACTGTCTAGGTTTCTCTCTTTGTTGTTTGCTTCCTTATACAATCTGAAGTTCTTGAGGAAATAGGTCTGTTCCTCAGGCTCATTCCTTCTTAGTAACTCACTTTCTTTGCCTCCATTTTTAAGTCTCTCTAGTGCTAATTGTTGGGCATTCTTCTTGGTTTCCTTCTTACTGAGAGTTTCCTGGTTGATTACACCAGTGTTCTCTATTGGATTCTAGTTTGGTTTTCTTTTTGTAGGCTCAAGAGGTGGTGCACATTGGGTGACTGGGGGGTTGATGGGGTTTCTTCCTCTGAGTCTCCTTCAACCCCAATATCCCCACCATCCTCTATTTCCATACTATCATATTCACTTTCTTCAAAATCCTTCAAACTCCTACCAAAAAATTTAGAGACTTCATCTCTCATTAGAAATAATGGCGGCTCAGTAGGATCTTCCAGGTTGTGATCAAAAGGATTTTCCCTCACAAGATTGAAGTTAAAGTTTCCCTTAGGGATGCCCAACCCACCAACATCAAATTTTGAGGGAACATCTAGGGTTTCAACAAGGGGGATTTCATTTTCCTGGTTAGCATGGTTAGCTTGAGAGACGGCCTTATTGTTTTCCACCAAGGTGTCGAGGGGGGGGCATTTTTACTTCCATCATTATCAAATGGTTTCATGTTTCTAGCTCCATGATTTGATTAGGGCCCGACGCGACTCCTAGAAATCAGAGGGCAGTTCCTCCTCACATGTCCTTCCCTATGACATAAGTAGGAAGCATTCAAGCCACCCAAAACTTCTAGGGCACATTCATTGTCACCCATGTCAATTTTTATCAGTACCATCTCAGGAAGGTCAAATCCTGGGAGGAGAGACACCAAAGCCCTCTCATCTATATATGGGAGAGTCGAGTCTGTGTTGTCAAGCCTGAGAAGCTTTCCATATGGTTCAAATAACATAGGGAGGAAGTTCCACAGTTGAGGAGGCACTTTTTTAAGAACCACCTAGGGCTTAAAATAACCAAGATTTCTTCATTTATGGTGTTTGGCGACCAGGCCAGAGCCTTGAAAATTTGCTACCAATGTTCCAAAAATGTTTGTTGAGAACTTTGTTTTTCATTTCACGTGTTTTAAAGAAAATAACATAGAGCCCTTTTTTAATCATGCGGCAATATGAAAAATGCAAACCTAGTTTTTTCCGCCACACATCTTTTAACTAGGAATCCATATATTCTTGCCGGAACCCTATTGGTGTCCATGGTGGCTAAAAAAATGCCAATTTTTTAAATTTTTTTGTCTTCCTCACTCAATGCATTGTACAAAATGGAATTCAGAGAAAAGATATCAATCTTAGCGGGCTCAGAGGAGAACTTACCTCTTCCTCCCTCTCCATCGCTGAGCCCACCGCCTACCTCCACCACAAACTTCACACCTTCAGGAAACACGAACTTTTCCTCGGCCACAATATCTCGAAATGATTTCACCTGCTTGATGGATTAGGGATTAGGGTAGTCATCTGGGGGGTCTGAAACCCCATCCATCGACACTGACCTACAATCCATAGTGCTTGCATGAGTGAAGCTAGGGAGCACTATGACAAGGACTCCACCATTGACAACCTATGCGGAGGAGGTCCAAGCCTCCTCTGCCTGCACGCACGAACCCTAGTTTCAATCCTGTTTTATGGTCGACCTCTTGCAGAGCAACCTTGTTATTCCCCTTCTTTTTCTCCTAGTGTTTTCAATATTCATTCAACTATCATTTTGAATTAAATAAATTTATTTATTTAAGTTTTCTTTCCCTCCATCAAATTCAAATTTAGGTCTTACCTTATCTTGAATTTTCCTATCCATTGATTTTTCTAATTAATCTCAACCATTGATCAAATTTCAAATTAAGCATATAAATAAGAAGCTTTTATTTCATTCAACCCCCCTAGCACTTCCATGATAAAAAATTCCCCTAGCA
>VDFB02109255.1:0-29757 GCA_007258455.2 Sequoia sempervirens | reverse complement strand
TATTTCAAAACACATTGTGATATGCAAGAACACTTAGAAATGAATAGTAAACTGGAACAAAAATGGATGAAACTGGAGGTTTTCACTTGAGAACTTTATGGAGACTGGGAAGGACTTCTGGAATGCTGCTGATGCTAGAGATTCGGCCTACAGGGATTCATTTTCCATTTTGGGAAAATTAGTCCTTCTAAGAAATTGTCTTAGAACCTATTTCAGACAAATTGGTATCCAAAACTACAAAGAACACTTTTTAGGCCTAGAAATAGGACTCCTTCACCACTAATGGTGATTGAGTCCACTTTTGAATTTATGAAAATCTAAAAGTGGAAACAGTAGCCCTCAACCTGCACTTTAGCTCCTAATAGGTGTCCACCTTTGAAAGTTTGCTTTCTAGCACTATAGGTGACTTTTAATGGATATTTTGGCTTGATCAATGAAGAAATGACTTAAAAAGCTTTGAAACTTGATTCTTAATGATTTTCAAACCCTCAATATACCTAAATCTATAAACACAAGAAAAGAAGGAGAAATGTTAAATGTTAGGGAATGAGGGTTTGCCTTGGTCAAACCCCTTTTTAGGTAATTAAACCAAAATGAGAAAAGAATATAATGAAGCATGCAATAATGGGGTTATTACCTTCCCATGATGATTGATCTTCGATTTCTACAAAAAAACATGAAGAATATGCCCTTGAATATTTGAATAATGTTGAAACCCTAGCTTGCTTGACTTGAGGGAGAAGATAAATGATGAATGAATGATAAGGGATGTGAATTAGGGTTTAAAGTCTTGATTTTATAGGTAATTTTCCTAATTTTCTTATAAATTAGATCCCTAAGGCCAACATGAAAGAAAATAAAACTTAAATTCCAAAATTTCTCTCTCAAACCTCAAAAATGACCGAAATGGGACTGATTCGCCACCTTGGGTGAATCAGTCCCACCTAGCAGGGACTCATTTTCCCAGATTGGCGAATTAGTCCAAGAGGTTTCCTTTCAAAAACTGGAATGTTGGAGAATGAGAAATTTTAATTCTTATGTTGACTTCTTTAGTTATTTGATCAAATTGTGCATTGGGATGCATAATATGGAGTAATAGAGGCCTATTAATGATGATGCAAAGGTCAATTCGGCCTTGGGACATAAAATTCAATGTGAAAGTGTGATAAAATACACTTTACAACATCAAAATGAGGTCCACATAGCCTAGGAAGGAACAACATCCAATGTGAATGTGTAAGACACATTACAACCCTAGATTAACATTAAGTTTATTTTACAAGCCTTCTAGATTGATGTGAAAATGCAATTAAATACATTTTACAATGTTTAATTAAGGGGAAATGGGTTTATTATTGAGTTCTACCTTATCCTATGGTCGAGTTACAGTCAGATCAAGTCCCATGGCATACATGTCATAATCACCTAGGAGCATCTCCCCCTATGGATTGGCAACATTTGGGTACATGTTGGTGAAATTCAACACCCTTTTCTCTTCATTGTAAACTGTATATACTTTGGACTCTACCTCCTTCTTATCATATTTTTCTCTTTGCTTTTGGGTCTATAGGGATCATTTTTTTTTTGTGGCTTCTCCCTAAGATATGAATTCAGATGGTGACCAAACTAGCCTACCAGCAATGGGTTCATCGAGAGGTAGGGAAAAAGGAAACACCCATGTAGCAGCCCCTTGTGTTTTCCCTGGTGGGAGATTGATAGTTTTCGTGGAGAAAAATGGAACCTTCCATGGTTTGGTTTTTGAACTAGTGGAAGGGCTCATGAGTTGTGGCTATGAGGTGGTCATAATTAAGTTTGTTTGTTGGCATGTTAGGTCAGACTTGGGATAGTAGAGGTAATAAGATTGCCAATTGTGGCTAGCCTTTCAATGAGGAGATATTGAGCAGTGGCAGATGACATGAAAGTCCACAGAGGTGTTAAGATAGGTGGCCTAGTTTGGGAAAATTGGGAGAAACCTCCTAAGAAAAATATGGTAGGAGCAAGAAAAGTAGGGCTACTGCATGCAACATTGGATGTTGCAAGAATGGAAGAGGACACCAAAGATTGAGAAATAAGAAAAGTAGAAGTGAAAATTACTTGTTGAATAGATGTTAGTAGTGCTTCACTTATCGTTGATTGCTTACTTACTTTAGGGTCTTGGCTTGCTGCTAACACTTGTCTTGCAGGTTATCCTCGTGATCCTTCACTCGAAATAGCTTTAGTTCATTGTCACTTAGTGGGTGGGGAATCTTCAATCACCACAATAAGTTTCTATAGATTCTGGTTGTTGCTGCTAGGGAACTTTTACCCTTTTCGAGGCCTAGGTGAGTGTCCATGAGGAACGTGACACATTCAGTCACACATTTGAAGCAACATAGGAAAGTTTCCCTATAGACTTTCTCTTTTGTTGGATGGGGGATATTGATGTCTCAGCTTCCTCCTTCAATTTCTCTTCTTTTTCATTAGGGATGTTACCACCGCTATCACTTGAGTTGGGAGTAGGATCTTCTTCATCCCATAACCTCTGAAATTCTTTATCTTTTTTTATGTCATCATAAGGCACATCAACCCATTTTATCTCTTGGCAATATATCTAGAAGGCTCTGATCTTTTTGTCAGTCCATTCTTCCTTATCCTTCAACTCATTGCAGATAGCCTTACCCATTTTATAGTTCTCATCATAATCCCCCACCAGGAAATAAAACCTATGCCATGGTGGCCTATTGTCTTTCATGGGGATATGAACTAGGTCGACCAATAAATCATCTTTGTCTTCTAGTGGATTGCATCTGCACTTATAGTAAGGCTAAGGGCTATGAGTCACCTTGAGGTGATCATATGATTAATCATTGAATGGGTTGTAATCCCATTTGTCACAAATCATTACTAACCCCAAATGAGCTATTTTATCTTGCATAAGCGGGTATGTCTGCTTCTTTTTCATGGCCACCATTTTGAAAGTCTGTGAACAAGTGAAGAATCCCTTTCTCTTGACATTTTTGCTACTGCAAAAGGTCATATAGATAATGAAGGCTTGCCAAAACAATTTCAGATCCAACACTCAATTAGTCACACACATCAGAAGGTAGAAGGGTTCTTCAGTGAAGCCTCACATTCAGATGAATGTAAAGTCTACTCTAAAAAACTATTCACATTTAGGAATGAAATTCTACATGAACTTAGTCCAAGTCAATGTGAGTCGATTAGCACATTCCTTCCCCAATAAATCTTAAAAAATTAGAGTCAAAAAATGATCCAAAAATGTATTATAATCAAAAGTAAAAGACAAGAGATGGGTACAAATAGAAACTGGTCTTTTCCTTCTTTTTTTGTCAAAGATTAACAACTCCATATGCTCAACAAAGAAATCACGGTTTTGATATAAAAACATATAAGTAAGATAAGAGACAAATCTAAACTTTCATTCATATGGGTATTTGTTAATTTTCTCTAACATATTCTTTGACAGGAATTCTCCAAAATCATACTAGAAATAAGATTTTTGGTAGCAGAATTGGAAAGTTGGGCCCAATTGAAAAGACTGCACCTCTTGGTCAGTGTCTTGACTGAAAACAAATGTCATCATTGAAAAGGAATCTTGTAGGTCTTCCTTGAAAGTATCATGCAGAGTAGGAATAACTGGTGGGTTCCCACATTCTACCACAATCCTCCTAGTTTCTTGATTGAAAAACTCTAAATCCTTATCCCTGGTGCCCCATATATCATTTCCTTTTTTACAATTGAATTTTTCCACTGTAATTACTCTTTGTACAAGGTCTAGAATGCACAACATGTTCTAGATGGCATTCAGATTGATGTTAACTAAAAGATTCTGCCCCTCAATAGTGTTGGTACTCAAATTGAAACACCTAATGGCTACATCTACCAATTCTAGGAAATAATGCACAAATGAGACCATATATTGAGGAAAATGACTAAACCATATTTTCTCTATGGATGACATTGGCTTCTTGGACACCTTCATGTGTGCGCAGGAAAATTCTCTTAGTCCTTTGGGTTTTTTTGTAATTAAGGGATCGTGGACATTATCCCAATCTCCATGAACTAATCTCTGGTCTCTATAGATTTTGGGATTGTCCAACCACCTTGTGTTTTCCCGTTCTGGCTTGCCAAAAATACCTAGAGTATCATATGAAATATTTTCAAAGACAAATTAATTGGTGGTGCTCTTCGCTAAGCTTTAGCTAATTCTTGTGATGCTACTAGCCTAACCCCCTGGCTTGAACTATTTCCATTGTTAATCTACAAGGAAAAATTTTATTAGAATTTCTCTACAACTTTATTTTGGCTCTTGGATTTTCTTTAGAACTTCCTTCCTTTTGTTTTCAGAAGTCCTTTTAAAAGGAACTTTTAAGAGCCTTAATACTTTTACATGTAATATTTTGCAATTTTTTCTGAAGGTGGTAGATGAGAACCACCTTTTTATTTGCATTTAATGTGGCATGTACCTCTGGCTCTTTGGCTTGTGGCAAGATGAATTACTTGCCATTTTTATTTGACAAGAGTTCATAAATATAATTAACAACTTCCTGTACAATGTGATTTTCCTGGAGCTTGAGCCAATGCTCTGTAAAAATCTTAAGCCTTCGTATGCACAAGAAATTAATATCTTTAAAATAATGATTAGGCCAAAGATGTTCTTAGTATTTGAAAAGATATGAATTTTTCTTTAGGAAACACAACATACATGTAGGATGACACCTTAGTCCTTGGTTGTGCTTAACACTGCCGATTGCTACCTCTAGCTTAGGCTAATTAATTAGTCTTCATTAGTTTTGCACACAACAAATCGTATTTAGTAGACACAATTGGGTGGGAAATTTGAGCAAGCTTGGGCATAGCCTTCAAGTTGGTACTTGATTATCATCACATTTATGGCAAGTGGACTACCATGTCTTTTCTTTATTTTTCTATAAATGGGCCTCTTGGCGGTAATAAAATCACACTTAGCGATTTGTGAAGAATTGGTGTTAGGAAATTGGCTTATAAATTTAGTATTTGGAGTGCATAACATTCCTATAGGCTAATATTAGGTGCTTTGCAAGGATAGTTCTAAAGTATTTACAAAAGGTCTAACAAGATGAATACCCCAATTAGGGTAGTGTTGCACAAGTCCCAAACTACCTTTCTAGGAGATATTTCTACCAGGTGGTTAAAGAGGATGATAAAGAACAAGCATTCACTATTAATTATGCCATCAGGTGGGTCTTTGAACAATATTTCCTCGAGTATGAGGAAAAATATTGATTCAACACTGATGTGTTCTCTCACTTGATTGCTTCCATGCTAGATATAGGAATTCCCAAGCCATTAATTCTTCACTTGGTGAAGGAAATATTCCCCAAGAAATACCTAAATGGTCTCGATGAGATTATTGTAAATGTTACATATGGTGCGGGAATCCCGACTACAAGTGACCTCCAAAGGTTCATAGAATAGGATGTTTTCATTCCATGGCTACCATTTTTGAGTGGCTTCCACCTCCAAACACGAGATGAGCACCACTAGAGGCTAACTTGAGCTTTCCATTTCCTATTCCGCACTTACAACATGGTGTCATTCTTCGACATCGATTGGTACATAGATTTCAGGAACTTGGTGTTTCCTTTGCCTGCCTTTTCCTTGTTGAATGATGTTGTTGCTAAAGCCCCCATGGAAAAGGATACTATGGACACTACCATTGACAAATCCATTGCTACTTTTGATGCTATGAATTAAAGACCTATGTCTTTCCTTTCTTGCTTTCAAAAACCTCATAGTAATTAGTCTCTTTTTGTATACATGCTTGGAAAGAACTTTTCGTAGTACATAACAAAAGTAGAATACATATATTTTTTTGGAAGCATGGCCTTATGAGCCATGTTGAACTGTAAATATCAAAGTAGATATATAATGAAAATATGTCATTATGATTATCTTGTTGTCTTCTCCTAGTTCTGCAACTAGGTTATTTTTCTATTCTAGTGTGTATGTATGAATCTTGGTTTTGCATGTAGTTGTTTAATTTTTCCTCCATTTACCTATGAGATTTTTTCTCTTGCTTTCCACAATAATGGATCACCACTTCTTTCTTCCATGAACTACAAGATTAAATAAAAATACTAGCCAAGAAAACAAAAGGGAAAGAAGGAAAAAGCATATTTACATATTTACATGGGTATCGAAAGAAAGCTTAATTAAATAATTTTAAATGAAATTTGTTGACTGGAATCCCCAACGCTTCTTCTTCCATAGTCTCTAACTCATATGTGTTGTTCTCCTTGCATTGAATTATCCTCAATGGTCCTTCCCAAAGGCTACTAAACTTACCATGCTGACCCAACTTCATGGCCCTTTCATTATATTTTAGCACCAAGTCTCCGCACTATAGGCCTTGGTTAGACATTTTCTTGTCAAACCACTTTTTAACCACTTGTTGGCTGCTAGTCATGGAAGTTAGGGACTTTTCCATTTTCTCTTGTACCTCTAGCAACTCAGCTAACCACACCTCGATCACACTATTCTACTCCACTTTGAGGGATTTGAGAAATTGTAGCATTGGAATCTCCATAGAGATAGGCAATAACACCTCTTTTCCATAAACTAGCTCATACAGTGAAGTCTTGAGGACTTTTTTTGGAGTTATGTAGCTTGCCTAGAGTGTTGTTCAAATATTTTGGTGCCACTCTCTTTGATATTCTAATCTAATTATTTTGAGGAGTCAGACTAGATTCTTGTTTGCTGATTCGACTAGGTCATTCCCCTATAGGTAGTAATTTGGTGATGTTTTAAGGAATATTCCATGCACAAGTGAAAATTAACTTACCTTGGAGCCCAGGAAAGCTTTAGTATTATCGGAGATGATTATTTTGGGCAGGCCAAATCTTGTCACTAGTTCTTCTAGGAAATCCACAATCTTTGCCTTTGTCGTATTTTTGAGTGGCACAACCTAAGTTGATCTAGTGAAGTAATCTATGGACAATAAGATCCATTTATGTCATGCACAAGAAGCTAGGTTAATCATTCCAATGAATTCTAAACCACATTGCTTGAATGGCTCATCAACCACTATTGCATTAAGGAGAATTATAGAATTTTTTCTTCTCCCAACATAGAACTGACACTCTTTGCAATTTTTGATCAAGGAGTGGAAATCATGGAATATTTTCGATTAAAAGTACCTTGCGCCCATGATTTTGATGGTGATAGTCCTTGTAGAGAAATTTCTTCCCGCGGGACTATTGTTGTAAGTGTCGAGGATCCTCTCTTCTTGTTCTATTGTAACACATTGCAATAGGATGTAGTTGAAATTTTTTTGAACAATATTCCTTCAATGAGTGGTAATTTTCTATTTTATAGCTAGTAAATCTCCTCTTTTGAGAAGGAAGGCCTGATAGGTACTTTCCTATATGCATAAACCTTAGTCTGTTTGTTAGCCAACAACCTTCGGATATTGGTCTATTTGATAGTACTAGCTTTGGCTATTCCTCTTCAGGGGCCATTTCTTCCTCATGTGCAAGATACTCACATATTCCCCTCCCCCAAATAGTCTTGGTAGGCTTGACATCAATGTCATACTCGAGGATCATGGTGATCCAATCAGATCTTTTCTCAACAATTTCTCCTTCCATGATGTATTCACACGCATTAGAATGTGCAACATAGACAATCACCTTATTGTAGGAGATTAGCTGTTGGGACTTCATGAACCCCTTAACTATGGAAAATGCACGTCTTTCTACAAATTTGTAGTTTTTTTCATATTCCTTTAGGGTCTGGGAGTGAAATACTATCAGATTCTCTCCCTTTCCCTTGTTATCTTTCTGAGTTAAGATAGTAGGAAATGCTTGATTTGATACTAAAAACATACATTATAAGTTCCTTTGATAGGTCTAGATTGAATAGAATAGGAGCGAAAGAGATAGCATCCTTTACCTTCTTAAATGATTCTTTGCCTTTTTTTTTCCATTCAAATATTTGATCCTTTTTCAGCATCAGCGTAATTGGCCTAATTATTCCTTGAAAATCAGAAATAAATTTGCTAAGAAAATTTACCTTCCCCAAGAAGGATTAGATGCCCTTTCTATTGACCAGAAGAGGAAGCTCTTTGATTGCTTTCACCCAGTTTGGATTGATTGAAATTCCTTCTTTGGACACTACGTGCCCCAGTAGCTTGCCTTGTGATACTCTAAAGACATTTTTTTTTTGGATATAGGGATACCTTGAATTCCTGGTGTAATCCTAAGAATTTTATCCTACTCTAATGTGCGAAATAACTTAAAAAATGGAAGTGATAAAAGACTAAGGACACTTCAAGATTAGCCAAAAGAGTGATAAGACAAGAAGGAAAATGGATAAAACAAGATACAAATGATTTCACCTTCCTTGTTGTTGACGACTCCATGATTGGCCCTTGCTTGGGATGATTTTGTGTGCTCCTTAGATGATTTCTTGAGTGACTAAATGAAAGATTGAATGTTGAAAATGATTAGAATGGATAGCTAGATGATGGTAAATGATTGAGAATGCAAATTGGCAGCATGTAGTTATCAAATGGCTAAGTGTTGAAAATGCCCTTGAGGAGGGGGTATTTATAGAAGAATTTGAATTCTCTAGAGAATTCAATGGTTGAGATTCATCCAACAAGGTCAATATGAAGGGATATGGTGGGTTGAGAACTCACAAGCCCTCACATCTTGAAATGTGGATGGTGAAGTGGCTAAGAGCAGATTAGGTGTAAGTGAGGTGGCCAAAAGGTACATGAGGTGGAGCAAGGACAAGTACCTTCCAAGTACATTGGGAGATGGGAAGAATCTTGGGTGAATAAAAGTGAATTTTAAATTCACAATGATTGGAAGAATCTGGTGGATAAGACAAAGTTCCCAAAAGGTGGGAATTTTTCACATGTGACTTGATGTGACAAGTCAAAGTTTCTAGAAGATGCATGGGAAAAGGGGATTCTAGGAGGAATAAAAAGGAATTAAAAATTCCTTGGGGGATGGAGAGTTGACCAAGGTACTAATTAGGTTTGACTAATTAGTAATTAGAGGATAATTAGGGGTTAATTAGGATTAAAAATCCAACTTGCAAAAGTTGGAGGATGTGACACATCCTAATCAAGGATTAGGCATGTGCACATCCTTAATGAAGAGATTAGGAAATGGATTAGGATTAGATGAAAATGACATGTGAGGAATTAAATAAATGTAATATTTATTTAATTTATTTGATGAAAAGAGGATTAAGGAGGGTAAGGTATTTAATTATTAATTAAATACCTTAAAGATCTGGCAAAATTAAAGATATTAATTAAATAATAGTAATATTACTTAATTAACTCGGATAAGAGGATGTTTAGATGAAAAGTGATAAATTTGGATAAATTAAGTGTCCAAATTTAGATGTCTACACCTGGAATTTCTGAGAAACCATCTCAAGGTGATCCAAATGATCATCCTTAGATTTGGAGAATACTATTAGATCATCCAAATAGATTAAGATAATCTTATTCATTAATTCATTGAAAGTGACATCCATTGCCCACTGGAAGGTAGCTCCTACATTGGAGAGGCCAAATGGAATTTTGGCATGTATGCAAACGTTCCCCACTTGGTAGTGAACATTGTATTATGTTGATCCTCCTCTTTGACCCGAATCTAATTGTAATCGAAGAAATAATAAATATTAGGGAAAACATTTTTGATCCTGTCACCATTTATGGGATTGACTCCATTGGAGGTAGTGAGTAATGATCTTTCAGGGATGTTCTATTTAAGCCTAAAAAGTCCACACACAGGTGAATATCTCCAGTTTTCTTTCAAACTAGAACCAAATTGGATACCTACATAGTATGCTTGATTGAGAAGATAATACATAACTACACAAGCTTTGTTAATTATTGCGCCATTAGTGCTTCAATCTTGGGATTGATTGGTCTTTATTTTTGGCGGATAGACTTTGCACCCTTCCTTAACTCTATCTTGTGTTGAATGATATCGATATCATATCCCTTGAGGCCATCATATGACCAGGCCAGAAATCCTTCATATTTATCACATAATTTGATAAGCCTTTATTTATAATGATGTAGGACGTCCTTCCCAACTTTGAGCTTTCTTCCATCTTCAATTTGTAGGTCTGCATGGTCACTTTTTCCACTAAAAATTTACTCTTGTCATTTTTTGCATCATCACAATTGAAAAGGGTTTTGAGTGTGACCAACCTTTTTGGGAGTTTGTTGGATTTTAGCCAGATGATTTTCCTTTCATAAGCTTCAACAATCTTTGGTTGAAGTTGGTAAAAAAAATTTCCTAAATATTGGATGAGGCAATGTGTTCATCACTATCAAACTCTTGATATCTTTGGTCATTATTTGGAATCACTAGTCATACTATCACTTGTACAAAGCATTTTTTGTGAATGAGATTAGAGACAGGATCAAATTGAGATCCAATTGATGAGATGTGATCGGCTGTTTGTATTTTGTTCTTGAGGCACCATCTGAATGTTGAAGGCTTCAAAACTCTCAATCAGGTCCCAAACTCAGTGTTTGTACGACTACATGTGGGCATTTTTGGCCGCAAAAATTCCTCAGACTTGATTAACACCACCAATTGTTTAATGCCTATCCATTTCGCAAGGTTGATATCATATAAACAACATAAACACATAAGCATCACAACAATATCATATAAACAACATAAACACATAGAACTATGCACCATCATACAATCATTTCATCGATCCATTCACTCATGCATTAAAATTATCATACATTCAACCATTCATTGCATCATCTATCTGAATTAGAAAAGTACAAAAACATAAAATTCACCACATTTCATTGGCATAATAAGATCCAACACATGTATCATATAAGAATCACATAAGCATTTCATAAGCATCATATAGGCATCATTCATAAAGCATCATAGAATCATAACACATTAGTTGCATCATCATTTTCATCCATAACATATTGCATCATCATATAGAACATCACATAGTATCTATAATAGAAATCTGGTGCATTCATCGTAGGCATCCATCATAGATCACATATAGACACACATATCAATAATCATCGCCGCATATCATATAACCTCAAATTCATAATGTCAAAGTGTACAAGGATATCCAAAGGTATAAAGAGATACATCAATATCAAAAATGGCAGTATATGATAGTGTCTCAACTAAATCAAGAAGTATACATCATGTCTCAAAATACAATAAATTTGTCATCACATCAGAGCTATGTTGTGCTCCCCCTAGATGTTGTTGGCATCATGGGACCAGTACGTCCCCCACTAGATGGACCTGCACTAGGATCTGTTGAATCTCTTAGAAGTGGGTTTGAGACTGGGTCCTACCTAACATGGACTAGGCATAACTCTCCTTCCACTCTGGAGGAACCACCTCATGATATCTCAATCTATAGAACTTGACCTCTTGGGTTGTATGGCATACCTCTCTGCAATAGTTTGTTGTACTAGTAACCTCTATAGTTCACTATAGTCTCTCAATGATGCCCTCTGCCTAATCAACCCAAAGTATCAATTTTTCCCTCTCGACAGTGAGTGTATCAATCTTCCCCTACATCTATGTCTATTCTTGTGCTTGGGCCTATGCCTATTTCTATCTTTTCCCTTACATTTTTTCTAGCAATCCCTGACCCTATGCAAGCTGACCCTCCAATGTTTGAACCTGTAACTATAATTGAATGATTTGAGTCTGTTGATATTGTGAGGGTGGCCTGATCTCCACATGTTGCTAGGAAAAATCCTCTAGTGATCACATCTTTTGAGGAACTTTGAAATCTCGAACATCAAGAATAGCACCTCCTCCACCATTATCTTTGTCACCATCACCTCCATCATCATATCCACCTCCTCCATCTCTGTATCCATCCTCATCATCATTTCTCTCCACCTCCTCCTCCTCCTCTCCCTCATCTCTCCTTTGTTTGTGCCCATGTACCATTTCCCTCTCCTCATCATCTAATAATGGCACTGGCTCATCTAGGTTGGAGATCCATGGAAATGGATGCAAGAAAAGGTACTGTGCATACTCCTCTGATATTGAAACATCAATAATCTCTAGATGAACATTCCAAATGATGATATGTAGACCCTAAAACACTGCAACTGATGCATAATATGATAAAATAGGTCCCCACTCTATTGCATCCATTCATCATCATGCATAATGGCCCACTCCTTGAGGCATGCCCTGGACCCTGCCATACTGCCTAAGTAGTACCCTCAATAATAATAATCTCTTGATGATGAATCGGGTCCACCCAACTAGGTACATAAGATGACACAAAAATGACATCTTAGTGTGGTCCTTCAACCACTTCTTACAATCAAGATAGGGTTTCCATGTAACTAACTCTAAATCATCAAGTATCCTCCTCAAGTACTCTAATTTTCCCAGTCTAGGCTGAGCAACTAGACCTAAATAAGCATGCACATATGGTCTCATGGTGGGTCACCATCTGTCTACAACTGGATGGGTGACTGCTATATGCTCCCATGCCCATTTTTTTAGCAATGTGACCCTAGCTGATAAACTAGCCCATCGGAGATTGACAACCTAGTGCAAATCATGTTACAAATGAATGAGCATGCAACATCCCCATACATATTTGGTACCCTGAGAAATCATTCTCTTAAGAATCATACCCTATCCAATAGAAAGTCCCTTTGACCTATGATCAGGACAAAGGAACCCTCTAATGAAAGCAACAAGCATAGATGACAATGTGGCATAAGTGTCAACCATCTCTCTCCAAGGAATCTCATAACCATATATCTGATCATTCTCAAATACTCTATGAAGTGCATCAGTCCAGCCCTACTTAGTAGAATCATACAATACAAGTTATCCCACAATAGGTATTTATCCCACAATAGAATCAATGAAAGGTATTAGGTTCACTATGATGCCTCTCTTGTAAAGTTGTCAATAGACCCCAGTTAGTCCTAATATAGGACATATCTATCAGCGAGGAAAATTTACATCGTGCAATAACCACTACCTTAGCTTGCACCAAGTGTGGAAGCAACTCCCACATCCTAGGGAAATGCTCTCAAATCTATAGATTTGTCAAAGGCTCCTATTATCACAAAATATTGTAAATTAGTAGTCTTGTCAATCAATCAAAATCATCATCCTATCAATTTAATTATCTATTGTGAGACTTTGATAAAATCTCATGAGCATCAATCTATCATTCAACCTCACCTATCATGAGGTTTATTAATCAATCAATCAATGAACCTCACTTATCATGAGGTCAATCAATCAATCAAATTGTCATTGATCCTCACCTATCATGAGGTCAATTATCAGTATCACTCATTGAATCTCACCGATCATGAGATCAATAAAACATCTAATCTATCAACATCATCAATCATCATCAAATCAAAGGCTGATGTGATAAAAAATCATTGAAAATAAGGAGTTTAATAAAAAATTCATCATTCTTCCATGTATGCACTAAGACAATCTTTCTAAGTGCTAAAAGCATGCATGCACTACAAAAATTCAAGGATGCATTAAAATAGCCCTTCAATGTGTCAACTCCATGAATGCACCACAAAATTAACTCAATTCACCATAACAGAAAATTGTCTAAGTACTAAATCATCCTATGCGCTACACCATCTCATCAATGTGCTAATTCAATTCACCTAATTGCTAAATGAACCTATGGACCACATCATTCATCTAAACACTATTTCAGGAATTCTATGTGCTAAATCAATCGATGCACTAATCTATTTACCTTATGCCCTAAAATCCTAATCCTATGCACTCAAATTTTCTATGCACTAGAATAGTTAATCTATTAGCTACATCAGGTTTTCTATGTGCTAGAAAAATTCAAACTAAATTAAAACATGGAAAAAGAACAGGGAAATGAATTACACAATTTACAAGGAGGTTTTTTGAGGTACATACCAAAGGTTTGTACACTATTGGTTATTTGTGACGTCTAACGTGCTTGAATCAATGTGTGTGGTAGGGGATAACCATTTTGCTCCAAATTCCTAGATTACTCAATCACTATCAAATTTCCATATTACAAATCACAAATGAAGTTTTAAACCACTTTTTTAACCCTTTAAAGGTTAATTAAATGGTCTTTTTATGGGATTGATTTATTTTATTTTCCAAAGGGGTTTAATTGTTCATTTCATCACTTGGGGACTTATACAAAAAATTTTGGGAGATAAATCATTTCTGAAACATTAAATTTTGAAATCATCATCAAATCTTCGAAAACTCATCAAAATTTCAAAATTTTCAAAAAATCCTAAAAAATTGAAAGATTCATCGATTTATCTCCCGAGGGGGCATATATCCATCATCACCTAAAATTTAGTGTCTAGGGAATTGATTTTTTTCTCAACATTAGTAGAAAATTATTCTTTGAAGCAACGTGTAAACACTTTACTTCAAAGAGGGCCAAAACTTATACACCTAAAATTGGTCAAGACAATTAATTAATTAAATACTAGTTATTTAATTAATGACTCCTTTTATTGCATCTACTTATAAATAAATTCTCAATTTATTTATATAGTTCACACTTTTCTAGATTCTTCATCTTAAACCACATTATTTTAAATTTAATTAAATAAAAAAATGTCAATAGTTTGTTTAATTAAATATATTCTCACTAGGTTTGAATAATTCAAAATTCAAATTTAATCACATGTTTACAAAACTTTTTGGCCACATCATCATGTGTCACGTGTTTTTAAATTTGACTAATATTTAAATTGCATTATTCTCAACCAATTCCAAAACAAACTTTGGACACTTGGCAATCTCACACATTTTATTCTTGCATACAGTTGGCATGTTTCCCTTGGTCAAGAGAACATCTCGTTTCTTAGGTTTTCATCCAAACTAGTCATAGTGCACATAGAAAATATGAGAGCACTAATGATTTAGAGGATCCTTGAGAATAGAGAACAATAGAATGGTTTTACAGATTTATTTTGCTGCAAATAGATGAGATTTATGATTCAAATCTTTAATTTAATACATCTCATTTATTTATTTATTTTATTACTAATCCCCACAATTCACACATACAACTCTAATATGGTTTCTTGCATAATAATTATCTTTCATTTCTTGTCAAAATAAGGATTCCAATGTTTCTCCACCAGTGTTCTTCTAATTCTTCTTTGAATTATGTTATCTCATTATGGAGGGATTTTATGGTCTTCTTGTCAAACTTTGTGTGGATGGAGATTGACTGGTTTTGCAATAGATCTTTTCATTGAGGGTAGGTTGAATGGTCTCTTCTTTGTCTCTCTTATGGGGGGTCTTTCTCCTTGAATAGGGTTTTGTCCTATAATTTTTTTATGGAGAGCATTATTACATATTATCTTCCTTTGAGGGACAACTTTTTGTCCCACTAGGTTCTCTCCTTTTCTCCATTTGTGAGATTTTCAATTGCATTTATTTTTGTGCATGGGTACCTAACATGGCCTCATAGTCGAGATCCATCTTTGTGTCATTTTTATAAGTACTCCCTAAGTTGTTCTTAAGGGGGGGTGTTGGTGTAAATATGTGTTTTACTATTTAGGTCCTATTTACAAATTAAGTCCACTTAGGTCCTCAAAATGAACCTTTCTAGTTAAGCATTAGTTGTCACTTATCTTATGTATTTTTGATTTATTTAATGAGTATGTCCTATTTTGTGATGATTCGTTTGTCTCATGTGATAGGATTAATAAACTTGGCATGAAATTTTCTACCCCTATTCCTCACCTTACCTATATAAGAAAGGAATCATATGCACATCGCCATATTCAGTGTGGCTTCTAGTTTGGAATTCTCACATCCTTAATCATAGCATTATATTTTCTCCATCTCTCTTGTGGAATATTATTTTGTCTTGTAGGTGATCGTGAGTTGTTGAGAAGTTTACCATAAACTCCTACAATTAGATGTTGGTGGTGTTGGAAGATGGAGGAAATTCATCTCAACTCAACTTCTAAATTTGAGATGGTGCTTTGTATGAGAAACATTTTTCTTTATTTCTTGTTTTATTTGTTGGTGATGATGGATTTCAAGAATACATATATTATGAAATTTGATTTTTGGAGATAGGTAATGAATTTGGTGTTGAAATCAATACATATGGATTGTTTTACAATGATTTTACAAGACTATAATCAAGAATTATACCCTTATGAGGTTCAATCAACAAACTTGATTGAGCTATATTTTTTCAAAGCTCAATATGAATTTTTGTCAAATAATTTGGCAATCAATGATTCAATATTTTAGGAAAATGGTACTCCAAGAACTTGGGAATTCATCTCAAAGCTACACCTTTATGAGGGTCACAACACATATTGATGGAGTTCGACTTGATTTAGTATTTGTTTCTTCAATGGAAGATATTCTCAAGAATGTATATACATATATATATATATATAGTTTTGTTATGTAAGCCTTGAGGGGTGGTTCTTTAGCAAGGTGAATTTAGAGTGTACAATAGAAAAATGCATCATTGATATTTTCATGGTCTTTTAGGTCTTTCTCTCATGATGCTTGGTCCATTTTTCTTCGATTTAATGTTGTAGTGTAACTTTTTCATTCACATTAGGTCCTAAATATTCAAATTATGACATCTTTTGAATGTGTTGTGAAGTGTTGTAAAATATTTCTACACTTTTCTAGACTCTTCTAATTACAATTCACCTAAAAATCACCTTTTCATCACTTATCAAGTCCTATTTTGAAGTGTTGTAAAGTCTTGTAACAATATTTCACACTTTTCTAGGCTTAATTTCATTATTTATACCTTTCTTATTCTTTATTTGACCCCTTTATGCACTTATAAGGCTTAATTAAGTATGTTTTTGAATGTAAACCCGAAAAAAAACATTAAATGAAACTTAATTCCCAACACCTACTTACAAGTACAAGGTGGGATCCATTCACTATGGGTGGTGAATGAGTCCCTCTTGGCTCCAAATTCAAAATATTTCAAATTTTCTTTCGAGTTTTATTCAAAATTACCTTATTTCAACTTATGATGAGGTATCATTGGGCTAACAAGGTAAAAGTGTGTATAAATAAGTTTTTTTCTTCTCATTTCAACCCCCATTCACCTAATTCACTCACTAATTCATCAAAGCATTCATTTAGATTTGAGTACTTTTCATCATTCAATCAAGCATCAATCAAGTATCTTGGAGCAGCCATTGACATAACTTCAAATTTATTAAACAAGGTTGTGGTGAGTTTAGGACATTTACAAATTGTTTATTCATCTTTCCTTTTTCATTTCATTCCATTTCTTCATTAAGGTTTGATTACCAAAGTGGGATTTGACTAAGGAAAATCCCTATAATGTAGCCCGTAACCATTTTTCCCCTTTTGTATGTGTGTTTGTAGACTTGTGTATGCATATTTTTTAATAAATTAGGTTTTGAAATGTGGTCAAGAAGTAAACAAAGTGTTTCCAGTCAAATTAATCCTATTTCAAGCTTGGAGACAACCTATAGTCCATTTTTTGTAGATTTGACTCTGTCAACTCGACAAGAAGACAAGTGTAGATATGGAGCTATAGAATTAACCTTTGATTTCATATAATTTTTGGAGAGGAATTATTCACCATTAGTGGTGAATGAGTCCCACCTTAAGGCTAAAAAAGTAGATTCTTTTAGATTTCAGATCCTGGCAGTCGAAAACTAGTTTTTAGAAGTTTTTGTCAAAAGTAGGATTGATTCGCCATAAGTGGCGAATGAGTCCCACTGATAATTTTCATTGATTTTTTCCAGCATTAAAATCATTCCATATTTAGCATTCACTAACTAGGTGCACTCTACTTAGCCTTCTTTAAATTTTGTTTTGCATTTGTTCATGTTTTAGTTCATGCTTGCATATCACACTGTGTTTTCAAACATTGCATATTTCTTAGGTTTTGCATTCATAATCAATCAACTACATTGCTTAGTTGTATTTAGATCATATCATTTAGCCTTGGTCACATCATAGATACATTATATTGAGTGAACCACATTGATTTTGAGGGTTTATCTCATTCCTTTTACATGAAAATCCCTAAGAGTGCAAGAGTAGCCTATAAACCTCATCAAAATATATGGTTCATAGAGCTTGTAGGAACAATTCAAAAAGGGGTGTTAGAAAATATTATATTACCCACCATTGTGTTTTGGAAATGGTTAGGTTGTTACAAAAATTTATTCTTAGCTATAATTATATAAACTATAACCTCCTTATATAAATATTCATTATCAATTGACAATCTATATCAAGTTTTCTTCCTTTATCTAGTCCCAATTTTCCAAAGTGGCAGTTAGTCCATGAGATTAATTTCTAAAAGTGTTGCGGTTATTCTAATAATTTTCACATATACATTTTATTCTTAATTTTCTTCCTTTCATTGACAATTTGGTAAACTTTAAATGAGCATTTTTTTATAATTTTTATAATTTTAAGATGAAGAAGAGCACAAGTCTTCCTAGGAGTGTCATGTCAAAATACAACTTCTTAGCTAATCCATTATTTTTACAAAGACTTCATGGGAGCTATATAGCTCACCACACATTCTTTCTTCATCTATGCTAAATATCATACTAATTTATAATTGGTTAAGAGCATTATTCCTTGATATTATCAATAGAGTTTATCATGTGTGTCATGATGTTGTTGAAATATCCACACCATATTTTGGTTAGTTTTCCTTTTATCACCACACTCGATTCCTAATTTGGTAGGCTATGTAGTTTATATTATTATAATGTTGCAAACTACAAACTAGGCCTAAATATTAGTTTACAAGTTGTAAATTAAATTAAAATTCTAGTTTACATTTGTAATTTTTTTTGAAAAGTAAAAAGACTCTCCAATTCAGTCCATAACTCAAAAAATAAAATTATTGGGTAGTTATTCCATGATATCAATTCCCAAAGGTTCAACCTTTGATCGAGATACCCCCCTCTTTCACATAATTGGTTGGGTGCCCTCTTCCCTGATATTATCAATAGATTTGACTATTTGTTCACGATGGTGTCGAGAATATCTATACAATTATTTTTTAGTTTTATTTTTTTCACCACACTAGATTCCTATTTTGGTAGGTTGTGTAATTTATATTTTTCATGTTGTTGCAAACTATAAACTTGGCCCAAGTACTAATTTACAAGTTTAAAGTAAAAAAAAAAAACTCTAGTTTAGATTTGTAAATTATTTATAAAATTCCAAAAACTCTCCCATTTGGCATATAGCTTAAAAAAATATTGGGTAATTAGTCCACAATATCAATTCCTAAATGTGTAATATTTAATCCAACATGCCTACTTTGATGTAAATTGAGGCAACTAAACCTATGTTATAGGTCTCTAATGCCACATACTAGTTTTCCATCACACTAAAATGTATAGGTCTTAGTAAACACCCAAACATGCCATCTTCACTTCTAGTGGGTGGCTAGTACTAATTTCCCAAAGTGGTAGTTAGTACATGTGATCAACTTCTTAAAGTGTGATGGTTATTGCAATAATTTTCACATCTGTATTTTATTTTAATTCTCTTCTTCTCATTGAAAATTTTGTAAAATCTACACAAGTATCTTTTTAAATTTTAAGATGAACATGTACACAAGCATTCCTAGGAGAGTCATGTTGGATATGAATTCATTAGTTGGGCCATTTATTTTTCAAAGACATCACATGGGCTTCATATTTCACCACACATGCTTGCTTCATCTATGGTCAATATCTACTAACTTATACTTTATTTGGTGCACTATTCTTTGATATTATCAATTGAGTTCATTATGTGTGGCATGGTAGTGCTGAGAATATCTACACCATAATTTTAGGTGTTCTATCTTTTATCACCACACTAGATTCCTAAATTGGCAAGGCATGTAATTTATAGATTTCATATTCTTACAAACTACTAACAAGTTTCAAATAGTAATTTACAAGTTGTAATTCAAACAAAACGTATAGACTACATTTGTATAGTAATTAACTTGTTGAATGCAATATATTTACTAAATATATTTTTTATTATCCATTAATATAACTTGGCTATCAGATAATTTTGTATTATAAATACTTATTAAATTTTATTACATTATTTTTAAATATTAAATAATTTTAATTTTAATTACACCAAGTTGTTCTTTAAATGAAGTGAATGATGTACATTGATTTAGAAGTGAATGATGTACTTTTGAAAATCAATGATTGAAAATTCTAAAGAAGGATGCAAGACTATTGAAATTATCTCAACCATCAAATTTCTAAAATATTAAAAGACATAATATATAACTAAAAAAAAAAGTTCTTTCTTGTATAGTCTTAGGTTTAAATTAAGAAAATATAGGATAAGAATTGAGTTTTCCTTTCAAAAATTTTAAACTTAGATTTTAAGATAAATAATAACAAGTTGTTAATAAATAGATATATTTTTAAAATAATAATATTATTAATAATAAATCAATAAATTACAAATTGACTTTTTATCTTTTAAATAGGATTTTATTTCATTTTCACTTAAGTTTAGTGTTGTAATTTTTGATATAAAAGTTAAAATTTTACTTTTAATATATTTAATATAGTTTATATTTAGTTTTCAATATTTTATTTGAAATACAATTTTAGTTTTTAAAATTTAATATATTTTATAATATTTTTTCATTTGTTAATATTGATTTTATGTTAATATTGTTTGTGATATATTAATGATATATTTTTTTACATATTCTATTAATATTTCAATTTAAATAAATTAAAAAAATGTTTTACTTTTTTATTTAATAATTTATTAGCTTAATAATTTTATTATGTGTTCCTATTTTCAAAAATTAAATTATATTTAATAATATTTAGATTTTGATATATTTTGACTTTCCATTCAGTTTATTTTATGTTAGTTTTTAATTTAGATTTAAGTTTGAAATTTATTTTTATTATTTATGTCTTTTTATGAAATTATAAATAATAATTAAAAAATATTAGAATTAATTTAATTTATAATTATTTATCTTATTATAATTTTAATTGTAGAAAAATTATATTTTGGAATTTTTAAAATTTATATAAAATGAATTTCAAACTTAAAATTAAAATTAATTTTTTTAGAGTGGGAGAGAGAAGGTAACTTTTGATTAGATTTTTCATGCCAACAATTCAAGGATAGCATGTCCTAGGGATTTATGCTCAAGTTTGCATGAATTTGGTTAAGGATATGATAATTCACCTAGAAAACCTCTTCAATGTACCCATTGCACACTTATGAGGAAAATAGATAGAGCAAGAAAGAGAGAGAAAATAGAGAGAAAAATAGAGAGGGAGACAAAGAGATACAAAGAGATAAAAATAGAGATAGAGATTAAAAAATAGAGGTAGAAATATAAAGTGGAGAGAGGAAGAGAGATAAAGAAAGAGAGGAAAAGAGAGAAGAGGAGAGACATACATAGATATATTCACATAAAGAGAGATAAAGACAGAGATATAAAGAGAAATAGGAAACAATGATATATATATATATAGAGGTTGAGAGGTCAAGAGATAAAGAGGGAAATGAGGAGAGAGGAGGCAGATAAATAGGGATAGAAAAAAATAGTAAGGGGAGAAAGATACATAAAGGGAAATAGACAAAGAGAAGAAATGAGAGAAAGATAGATAGAGGAAGAGAGAAGAGAAGAAAAATATGGAGATAAATAGGGGACAGAGAGGAAGAGAGAGATTGAAATATAATTAAAAATATAAATATAGAGAGGGAGAAAAAGATATAAAGTGATCTCTCTCTTTCTCTTCCCCTATCTCTATAATATCTCCCCATATGTACTCCCTACCTCTCTCTATTTATCTCACTCTCTCTACCTTTCTCTATATAACTTCCTATTTCTATCTCTCTCCCCATTTTTATCTCCTCACCTCTCCTTATATCTCTTTCCCCTCTATCTTTCCCACTTTATATATCTCTATCTCTCCCTCTCTCCCTATCACTAGATCTCTCTCTCTCTCTCTCTCTCTATATATATATATCCACCCTCTCTATTAATTTTCTATATCACTTCCTTTATCTCTCACTCTTGCCCCCTCTATTTCTATCTTCCTAACTCTCTTTCATCCTCTCTATTTATATCTCATTATCTTTATATCTCTCTCTCTTATTCACTCCATCGCTCCCTTCATCTCCCTCACTCTCTATTTATGTATATCTACCTCTCTACCTCTCTCTCTATATCACTTCCTATATCTTTATATTTCTCTCTCCATATCCCCCTCTTTCTATATCTATTTGTCCCTCTCCCTCTTCCTCTCCTTTCATATCTACCTTTATATTTATCTTTCTCTATCTTTGTCTTTGTATTTTTCTCTCTCTCTATCTTTCGCAAGTTATATTTATCTCTCTATCTCTTCTTTATATCCCTATTTTCCCTCTCCCTCTCCCTATCACTTCCTCTTTCTATATCTCTTTAATTCTCCTCCTCCATTTTCCTCACTCTCTATCTCTGTCAGTATCTCTCTTACTCATGTACACACACACTCCTTGTTTCTCTCTCCTTATCTCCAACTCTATCTCTATCTCTATCTCTCCATATTTAAATTCTTACATATATCCCTCTATCACTATCTCATTATCTATCCATCTCTCTTTACCCCTATATCTTTTCATCTCTATATATCACTTCCTATCTCTATTTTTATAAATTTCTATCTTTCCCTCTCTCATTCTCTCCCTCTATCCTCCTCTATATATTTATCTCTTCCATCTATATCTATAGCTTTTTTCATCTCTCTTTATCTCTCCATCTCCTTCACCTGATATCCCTCCCCTCCATCTCCATCTCCATCTCTATCTTTAAATTATCCCCTCTCTCTTTCTCTCTCTCCCCTATATTTCTCCCTCTTTCTATCCACGTATCTCCTTCTCTCTCCCTCTCACCCTATTTCAAACATATCATGAGCCTATTGGAAATGGAGCCTTATTATCATCTCAATTCAAAGGTTTTGTTCTAGTTGTGTTCAAATTCCTATAAGTAGATGATTATTTAATTTTAAGCTGACTTATATATTGAGACCTTTGTTTCACCAAAAAAATCATTTTAAAAATAGCCTAACCATTGACTTCATGTATACTACACAAATATATATAAAAAATTTAAAAAAAATTACCTAATTGACCATCCACACTTCTTCGATGTACCCATTGCACACCAAGGTACGATTGCTACTCAATAGAAATAAAACAAACATTTATTAATGATTTATAAAACCAACATGGTCAATGTTTTACTTGTTCCTAAATATCTATTATTGATAGCCAAGAAATCAAAGCATAGATTACAATAATATAGCCAACATAACTTGTCCTCTCAAAATGTTGTAACCTGATTTTCATCCATGAAATTTGCACTGTGCAAAAAGGAAATCATTCTATTGAAACAGAGAGAATTTGATGTAAGATTTCCATCTCATGTGGAGGAAGCAAAGTGGAGACCAAAATGATTTTTCCTTCATCCGTTGTCCATGACAACAACATGATTCCAATTTCTTTCATTTTTGTAGTCTAGACATTTGAAGGCTTCCCCCATCCATAATCCTCCTTGTACAATGGAAATATTAAAGAACTTACAACATTTGTTCTATATTCCCACCCCACTTTTGTAAGAAAATTTACAAAATATCTCACAAGATTTTGCCTAACCGATCAGATAACTAATTTTTGTTTCTGATGTTTAGGAATTGATAAGTTTTTGGATAACATCCCTAGCAAAGGAGATATTGGAATTGATTAATATGTTGGATTTTGTCTATAGAAAACCAAGAGATAAGAAATTTCCAAAATAAATTGGAAGTAGAGTAGGCTTAAATAAACCTCTACAATAACCCAACAATGCAAAATAAATGGCTTCTTCCTCAAGCACCTCGCTAGCTCTCATTACACATCTCCAAAATTGTGCGACCACTACAACAAAAGAACTCAAAGCCTTCATTGTTTCAAGTCTTGTATTATGTCTTATTTATAGCAAAATTTTGAGTGGATCACTTCCATTTTCCTTTTTGGGTCCACCCATTTATGGAGACCCTTCATTGGCCTCTCCATGTTCCAGCTGCCACATGTATTGTCAAACACAAACTTGAAAATCTTGGCCCCTGAAATCCCATTGCTTATTATCTCATGATATTTGTAAGAAATTGAGGGACTCTAGTTATCTCGTTTGAAAACCATTCTTGTGTGTTGAGAAGGTTTGGAAAGGGGGGGCCCTCTGCTACACTTTTCCCATGATGTCATGAATTTCCAATATGAATTTCCATCTCCTATAATATGATGCTAGGTGGTTCTAATACATATACCTGTGAAAATTCTATTGTAGTTACCGATTATTAATCTCCTATCTAATATAGATTATTTGACTATGGAAAATTAATTCATATAAAATATTGAAAAATAATACAACTACAACTTCACAAATAAACACACAGGAATAGAGAAGAAAACATACACAACAATGAACACAATATTTTTGGACAAATTGTCCTTGGAAAAACCTTGAAGGGAAAACTAGTACTATAGACGATGAATTTTATGAAACTTCAAAAAATTGAGAGATACATAAATTTCCTGCCTCTTACTGGCAAAGCTCCAACAATAATCTTCTCTGGAAATTCTTCCCTCAATTTCTCCTGCTGAAATTCCACTACTACTATCACTAATGCTATCACTATGCCCTTGCTATCACTGCAAGACTATTTTCTCTCACTACAAATCTACTTGTTATCATTCCAGGTCTTTCTCAAGTGTGTGTTCTCCAAATTCCCATTGATCCCTTTTTATACTTTTCTCATTGGAAAACCAATGACCACGATTTAGTCTCAATCAATGGCTAAGATTAAATAGAATCTAACAACCCTAACTAACTAGATTCTATAAATCTTTAGAGGAATCAATCAATTAATTAAATAATTATTTGGACAACTAACTCCTATCTAGAAGTCTCCAGAAAAATTAAATAATTAATTAAATATTCTTGGGAATGGAGACACCAACTATCCAAGATACAAAAATTAACACTCCCTCTTAGCAAGGAAGGTGTTATGCATGACACCCAACTTATCTCTAAAGAAGATGAATTTTTCCTTCCCCAATGCCTTAGTCAAAATATTTACTACTTGTTGATCTACAAGTATATACTATAGCTGAAAAATCCCACGCTACACACAATCCTTGATGAAGTGATATCTGATGTCTATATGCTTAGACCTATCATGAAACACCAGATTCTCAAACAATTTGATGCAAATTTGGTTGTCACAGTGTATCATCGTAGTCTCAAACCTTTGAACAAACAATGCCACCAACAACTTTAGAAGCAATATCACCTCACACATCACCATGCTAGCTACTATGTATTCTACCTCTAGAAAAATCAAAGCCACAAACTTCTACTTTCAACTATACCAAGAGACAACTCTTGATCCCAAGCTAAAGCAACACCCTAAAGTGCTTCTCTTTTCCATTGTACTACCTTCCCAATCTATGTCAGTATAGCATATTAACCTGATACTATCACCTCAAGCATATTTGATTCCATACTTAATTGTACCACACAAATATTGCAACACTTGCTTTTTGTTGTCTAATGCACTCTCTTTGGCTCGACCACGAACTGATTAAGAGAGTTTATTGCAAAGGATTTATCTGGCCTGGTGTTGACCAAATACATGAGAGATCTCATCAATTTCCTATATAAGGTGGGGTCTACATCCTTCTACCTAGATGAGTCTACCTTTTTCCAATTCGTGATCATAGGAGTGGACATGGCTCTGTAATCCTCCATCTCAAACCTACTCAAGATTTTCATGCAGTATTTCCCTTGTCCAAGGAAAATTTCTCCATCTTTCTCCCACACCACCAAGCCTAGAAAGTAGTGCATAAGCCCAAAATCCTTCATCTCGAACCTTGTTGCAAGGTTCCTCTTGCACTCCTCTATGAGCCCCAGGGTAGGTGCACAAAGTTGAGTCCACGAAATGTAGAAGTTTTTTGCCTTAGCCAAAAAATTGAAATCGGCATCGAACAAACAGGATCCCGATGTAATAAACGGGATCCCGATTTTTAAAAATCGGGATCCCGTTTCTCGTCGGACTCTAAACCAATGGACACAGAACGAGATCCTGATTTATAAGAAACATGATTCTGATTTATAAAATATGGGATCCCGATTTATCAATAACAGGATCCTGAGTTGTATAAATCGGGATCCCGTTTTATAATGTTATTTATTTTTTTAAAAAGAACAGTTTTCACTGCTCTGCGAATTGGACCCCGAGTGATTGTTAGCGACAAGGACCCCACAACCAGCTACAGGTACCCCACCTAAACCCATTTCTTTGCATTTTTAGGTTTAGATTGAAATTTTAAAAGAAATACGTTAATTTAGCATATTTTTTTTAATTTATGTCATGTTTTAATCATTTTTTTAATTGTTATATTAGATTTCAATAATTTTGAAATTAGATGAAAACTTGCAATGAAATTTAAGCGTTTTTTAATAAAAATGAAAAAAAAAACCTTGAATTGTGTTTTAGAAAAAAAATTTAACTTTTAAATCTACGTTGTTTAGTTAAACCCAAAAAAATGATTTTGAAAATAATTGAAACAAATAAAAAATTGCATTTCAAAACCCACAGAAATCCCGAAGTAAATCAAAACATAATTTACAAAGTCAAATCCGGAGAAAGCTTTTGGGAAACCCACGAATTCAATCGGCAAGAAAAAGGGACTAGTTGAAAACTACTAAGGTTTGAATTGAAACGAAAAAATTTCATTAAAAACTCTAATTGTTTAAAACTGAAACCCTAAATTGAATTGGAACAAAAAAAATTGTTAAAACCCTAAATTGGAATCGAACAAAAAATAATTCACATTGCTTAAATGTTTGCATTTGCCTATTTGTGGGAAAAATGATATATGGTAACTTTTAGTTTCAATTTTAAATTATAATTAGATTAGAAATCAATATGTTAAAGATAGTTAAATTCATAAGTTTATCTTGATGTTTGTTTGCAAGAATTTAGTTAACAAGTTGACCAAATCTAAGCATGTACAATGATTCCAATTGACACTAGCACAGCTCTAAATTATGCAAGGGCCACTCAGAGCTTCACTAAGTTTGCTTTAAACCCTAGAACCCTGAAACAAATCTAAACCCCACATAACACTAAAGAATTTTGGGAATTTTATGAACCTAGACCCTAATCTTTCATTGGACATACTACCTAAGAGTATGTAGGTTCGATGCATCCAAAAGATAGGTCTGTTGGTGGTAATTTATGGAAACTATTTTGAATATCTAGAGAATGCCATAAAAGTATAATTAGCAATTCAATTAGAACACTTGGAACATATATAGCAACAAGGAAATTTAAATCTAGGAAGGTGTGTCTATCATGAGGCGGAGTTGATAATACTACATGGAAAGAGGTTTGTATGGGAATATATGTATTAAGAAAAGCATACCACATGACCTCTATAGGATTTTAAGATGTGATCCTAGATAATAATCCACCCATCCTCAATCATAATGGATTATTTAGCAATTAAGAGAGATTCAATTTAACCATAAAATTACCTATATTTTGATACTATATAGATTTATGTGGAAGGATAGAAATGCATCAATATGCTTTGTGCCATTTTTTATGAATATTAATATTTAAGAAAAATCTAGATAAGATTGACCTAAGTAGATGATTTATGTAAGGGCTTTTTAGTGAACAAGTGACACACCATGGAGATTGGGATGGTATTTAAATTCTTATTTATAAATATAGTGTACCCCCTTTAAATTTGTATTTGGTTTCTATAATGAGTTGAAATTATCAATGTGTTACATAAAAGAAATTTGTGCTTAGATATATTTAAATTAGATAATAAAGATATAGTTATATAAAATAGGGAATCCAACATGAGGAATAAACCTTTAATGTGCCATTGTGTGCATCTAATTTATGCCAATGATTTAGTAAGAGTGATCGTCTCAGAGGATGAAATTTAAGCCTTGAAAAATTGTAAGATCTAACACTATTTTAATGTAGTTTTATATGTGTGTACATGTCCACTATATTTTTTGAGTTTATGTTAATGTAAGATAAGGAGGATTGGTGGATATATTTGAAATCTAAAGAAAAAACAAAAATGATGTGAATATATAGATATATATTTTTAAAATGATTCTTTAACTTATCTATATTAAACATTGTATATTATCTCTATATTACTATCATGGCTTGATTTTCATTATGTCTACTAAATGTTGCTATATTTATTCATTGTTGTAATTAAATTATAGGGCTCAATGTGTAATCTATTTTACATCAAATTTTATAGTAGACTTATAATCCTAGAATGTTTGTAAATTTAATAGCTAACAAATAACTTGATAGGTGCAACTAAAAACCAAAAATTGTGGTTTGATTTATCTCCATTAGGCTGGAAAGCTAAAAAATCTACTAGGTTTATCCCTATTAGGTTGAAAACCCAAAAGTGTAGCTTAATAAACTTACAAGTGGTGAAAACTCACAAAAGCACTAGAAACTAATATTTGCAAAACTACCCTTGACATATCAAAAAAAGCCAAAGGTCACCATATGTCATACCTGTATAGGTTGTATAGTTATATTAGATACCTTATAGTATCTCCTATTGGTTAAATATGTTTGAAGATGACATTAGCGACACATCCCTACATTTATATGAGATATATTATTAACATGTCGTGTTACACATATGCTAAGATACTCAAATATGGATAAGGAGAACTAGGGAATATATATTAGAAGAGAAAGATATACTAAGCTATCCAATATTATATTTTTGTACTTAGTGTAGAAGAGAAATTCTAGACCAAGAATGCAAGTGCAAACTTAATACTCTACTTCTAATGAAAGGTAAATAAAATAATGAAAGATTAGAGAAGCATAATATGTTCCATAACATTCTTTTATGGCTCTAAATGTATGTGTTGATGTTGCTCTTTGATTCTCTAATGTGATAACATATACATACAGATTTTATCATATGGAAACATTTGGGGATGTCATTATTTTATAGAGTTGAGGGGAAAGGAATGGAGGACTAGGTTTTTTTTGGAATCGAGGACTAGAATTTCATGAGAGAATTTTTGAATTTGAATTTGAGAGGGAAGAGAGAATTAAATGTAGGTGGTTGGGTTGATGGAGGGCTTGTGTTGACTTGATTAGGTAGATGGGAATAATTGAATGCTAATTTGAATTTGGATTGAAGGTAGTTGGAAATGAATGGCTATGATTAGTCTAATTGATTTGATGGCTAGGATAGATTATTAATTTCATTTTAGATTTGATGAAGTGGAAGTAAGTTACATTAGTTTGAGTTTGGTTTGGTGATTTGGAATTATTTTAATTTTAAGCTATGGATGTGACATGATTATCCCCTTAATGGTTGATTAAAAGTTAGGATTTGGGGATTTTAGCTAATTAAATAGTAAACTCTAAAGTATAAACTGTAAACCCTAAAGCCATCATTTTTTCTTAGGCTCTTAATGAAATTTGGTTGTCTTAAACTATCCACCAAATTTCGTACAGCATGTAATGGTGTTTGCCTGGGATCTTAGAGCATGTGGATCCCCTTATCCTATTACCTTGAAGCCCTAAACTCTCCTAAAAGTCTAAAACCCTAAACCCTCATGAAGCCC